>JAVQJL010076963.1:0-28330 GCA_036024295.1 Nannoperca obscura
TTTGGATTCTGCCATTGGCAGCGATGTTCTTACTTACAGCACTTGTGATTCATCTCTTACAAGTCTGATGAGACGTCTTGTTGTTTTCCATCATGGTTCTATGCACTTTATGTAAAGCTCTGATCTGGAAGTCGCTCTGGATAAAAGCGTCTGCTAAATGCCTGAATGTAATGTAACGTAATGTAATGTACAATCCATCCACAGAAATTATACTAGTACTCTTTACAAAGTCTTTTGGCCATCTTTCTTGTGGTATGATACCATATTTGGAATGGTAAAAGTTGCCTGAGCACACAGATCAAACTGATCAACTCCTCTGCTGTTACAGTCACACAGAGAAGACATAATATCCCTTCTGTTTTGTTTGTGCGCTGGTCTTTTGATACTGCAGCTGGCTGCCTCTCTGGCCCTCCAGTGTGCGTCCACTATTCCCTGTCCACCTCCGCCCCTGCAGCATCAGAAAATAACCTTCACTCTGTTCTCAGTGATGACTCTCTACAGCGGAAACCAGCACCCCCCCCCCCCCCCCCACACACACACACACACACACACACACACACAGACACCCCATCTTAGACCAGTACTACAGCTCCCTGGGCGAGTCTGATGAACAGGCTGGCTTCAGAAGGGATTCCCTGTTAAAACAGCGGCTGGTGGGAAGGAAGAGAGAGATGCTGAGTAGCGGGTGTGACTGATCTTTTCCTCTGTGGTGGGACAGACTGGAAATTGCTCCACACCACTGCTGCCAGTAATCCAGCAGGCTCAGCTGTTCAGAGCGGGCAGCATGTGGTGAAGAGCTACCAGAGCCGGGTTTATTGGTGTGGAAACAAATAAAGACGAGAGAGCCTCAAACAGGTACAGGCCTTTTCTGTCACTTACCTTGTGTGTGTGTGTGTGTGTGTGTGTGTGTGTGTGTGTGTGTGTGTGTGTGTGTGTGGCCTGAGGATGATCTTCTATGTGGGAGGTGGGAGCAGAGTCACGGCCTCGGACCACAAAGGATGTGGAGAGAGGAGTCATCATTCCCCCTCCCCTCTCGCTCATTCTCCCACTCTCTGTCTTTTATATTTTATCTTTCCTCTTTCTTCATTCTTAATCCCACGTCTTGCAGATACACTTTTAGAGCATGAGCAAACAGTTATCAGTGAGTAATCACTCACTTTTTTCACGTTATACATCCTTTATAAGGACTGAGAACAAAGTTGTTCTGTTTCTTTTAAATTAACACGCATCAAATTAATCTCTCGCCTTTTAAGCTCATCCGTTTTACATCACATTTACTATGAGCTCTCATCTTTTTTATTTATCTGTTACTTTATCAGTTAACGGTCTAAAGAATATATTAAAATATGATGAAAAAATGCCCATTAAATTACAGAATCCATGGTTAAGTCTTTTGTCCAAAAGAGGGGAAAGCTGTAAATCCTCACATTGGACAATATTTGGTACTTTTGAATAAAAACAACGACCTTAAATGATTAGTCACCAATCCAAACAGTTAATTTTCTATTGACAGCGGCAGACAGCTCTGATAAAGCCACTGTACACTACATGTCCAGCACCAAACAGCAGACAGACACAGTGAGAGACTGCAACATCTAGCAGCTGAAAAGACAGATATTTCTCTCTGCAGCTGTTGGAGACCAAAGCAGCTAAAGGGAGAGTGAATATTACACGGGAAATGTAGGCACCCAGTAGCGTAAATACAAAAACACCAATACACACAAGAATATAAGAGTAAGAACACAAAAACACAGCTGTGAAGTGATAGTTTAACTGCCAGAACTACTACAGAGAGCTGACACTATGATATAGTCGTGCAAAATGGAATAGATGCAAACGTAAGATGATTAAAACGAGAATAACCATACTTTGGATAACACACACACACACACACACACACACACAGAACATAATTAAAGATAAATATATAAACAAATGGTATGCAAATTGTGCATAATGCTAACGTAGCCAGCAGCCGTCAGTCGGTTTCACTTCCCCCAGAGCTGAATTGCTGTTTGGCCTGGGGGACTCACAGATTCAAAGACTGCAATCAAACGAAGTTGAACTGAGTGATGAAATGATATTGATCTCATGCAACTACTATTAAAAAGGAGTGTCTCATGTTCGCATTACAAATGGCCTTATTATCTATGATCTGACTAAGCTCTTGGCTCCATATCCCACCCAAACCACCATGGTGACGGAGGATCAGCGCTGCCTGTGTCAGATCCCAGGGTGGAGGGGCAGGAGGAGGGGGAGGGCGGCGCCGAGGGATCTCCTGGGATCTCCGAGACAAAAGGGACACTGTGGCACAGCCCGACCAATCCCAGAAAACATTACTTCCTGTCCCATCAGCTCCAGCATCCTCCTCTCATGCTCACTTCCCACAAGTGAAAGTCCCCTTTTTAGCATCATCTGCTGTTAACCACTCACTGCAGCAGTCAGCACTGACCACATGCAGACACTGGAGGAGGAACTGGCAACCACAAAGTTTCAAACTGACTTCACAAGTAATGATTTTAATAGATAGAAGGAATTTTACTAGATGCAATAGTGAAACCAGTAAAAGCAGTGTGTTAAAGGAAGTCCACGCATGATAAAGCTCATTATATATTGCATGTCTTAAATTCCTGCTGACAAAGCGTAACTCTGGTTTTTGGAACCAGTCACTGGCTACAACTCATGTCAGTTATGCTATGAAAATAAACTTAAAAGGATGTGAAAGCTGCTTGACATACCAGCTAATCCTCCTAAAAGGTCCAATAATCAATATTGTCTTATTAAAGGGGAACTTTACACATCAAAGTCCATCATGAGTCCGACAACATTTATAGGTGTCCAGTGCTAAATAAGTGGAAAACACAGTAACTTGCTTTGGGAAATGTTGGCAGAAATGTAAAATAGTCGACTAAATGCAATGTAACAAGGTAGATTTTACAGAACTCTGCAGTTCTATGCAGCTTTTAAGCCTCTTTTAGGACTTTGTTTCGGTTGTATAGCACTGCTGCAGTTTTGGTTCACTCTCATCAATAACAACAACCCAGTTTCCAACAGCAGCAATCAGCTGGTTTAAGCAAACATGCTCTGATAAGCTGTACACTACCTGGCCAGGTAGTCGGTTGCTACCATCTGTTGCCTAGTGGCCAAAAATGGATTAATGCAGCTTTATAGAGATCCAGGAGGGTGCTGGAGATGCATTTGTGGGGTCAATGTACCTTGACGTGACTCTGGGCGCCCAGGTTGTAGATCTCTGTCGGCTTCACCTGGTTGATGATCTTCACCAGACATGTGCTGTCAGTCAGATCTCCGTAATGCAGCTTCATCTCTGACAAAGACAGGGACAAACACACCTGAATACACTCGCATGCAAAACATTGCTTACATACAGACTAAAACACTCAGTCATCAGCTGCTGCTGTTGATTCTTTCTTTTTGCTTTCGATGGCAGAAATGTGTCCACGCTTCCACTGCGGGAGCTGTCCCATGTGATTTCATGAATCCAGCTGCCTCGCAAGGTAACGCAAGTACAGAGCATGAAGTCTGGTATGGTTATTTTAAACTGTTTATTAATTCATTCATTTATAAAACAATGACTATATCTTGAATTATACCGTTACCGTGATATAACAGCACATAAACAGATTTTGGCCAAATCATTCATACTGGTGTTCAGCCCAGCGGCTGCATTTAGAAGATGAACTGTATTTTTTTTTATCCTCACTTGGATGTAAGACAGAGACACGTGATAAAACGGTATCTCCAAGTGGAAGACAAAATGTAAAAGGGTTTGTTCTCTTGTGCAGATCAGACAGGAAACTTACTGCCTTCAGTGTGCGTCTGTGGGTTCTGGTAGAGATGCTCAATGCGACCTGTGTTGAAGGAGCTGGAACGACGCAAAATACCATGAACCTGTGAGAAAAGGGACAGGGGAGGAATAAACAATACTTTAACATAAAGTAGTGTTTCCCCTCACATGTAGGGGGCTTGTTGTAAAGGTCACAATAGCTAGATGTGCTGCTTATCTGTAGTTTGTCATGTTTACTGTATTTATTTGTATGTATTTTTCTTTAAATCTTTTATTGATTTACAGTACAGAGTATTTTTCTTTAAATGTGACAAAACTTTTAAAAAAGAAGTCAAATATGCATCAGTGGCCTGCTTTGACCTTTGGACCAGTACAGTGTTCTGTATTGCAAAAGCTGATATAAAACATATTGTGTCTGGTGTGTTTTTACTGCTGCCTGTGATCTGTGATCTGGGATCTGGACTTCATGCTCCAAGGGGGCTGTGTGAGGAAGCTCTGCTCGGGGAAGATAACAGAACCTGATCCAACGAGAGTCCATTAGTGAGAGGACGCTGTGCCCTGACCTCACTTCCTTTATTCACTGTGCACTTCCTGCCTGCACGCTCCTCTTTAATGCCACCCCCAAACCCCCATCTCACCCCCTACACATGCAGCAGCACCACCCCCCAGTCCACTTCCTCTCTGCTGTCTCTGAGGCAGGCAGCAGATGGCGAAGCTGGCCAGAGCAGGCTGGGATGGAGGTGTGTGTGTGTGTGTGTGTGTGTGTGTGTTGCTACACATCTGCAGGGGGAAATGAAGTCATGCAGCTACTGTCAGGAAAACACAATGAGCACTAGTGCTACATGAATGTTTATGCAAGTGTTGTGTGAAGTCACTTCTTTAATTGGGTGTGAAATCAACCTGAAGCCTTACGTAGCTTCTTGACCTGTGCATCCATCGACACGCTGTTGACTCTATCGTGCTCCTGAAAACACACACGCAGCAGGGCAAAGCTACTGACCTCACATGTATGACCGTATAATAACAACCATTTCCCTGTTAATGGTCTGACCCAGGGGTAAAAGGTGAGGGGTGAACAGGCTCGAAGTGACACATGAGGGTGAGGTGCGAGTCAGTCCACGTACGACCGCCAGGCTGCATCACGATCCCTCACGCACACGCACACAAACTCCTTAAACACTCATTCTGGCCTTGCCCACGAGTGTCTGCATTCATTTCTGTGTGTGTGTGTGTGTGTGTGTGTGCGCCCCATCAAAAAGGACCCGTTCTTGGTACTGTTGAGTGTGAAGTCTGGATTTCTCTCTCTCACCTCGTAGCCCTTAGCGAGCAGGAACTCTGCCAGGTAGGAACCATCCTGAAAAAGACAGAAGACACCCTTACAACCTGTGAAACGGTTTCTTGTGCCGCCTGAGTCACTGCAACACAAACTGAACTCATCAATGATTCAAAGACACTCTTAGGAGACAAACATGAAACAGTCTTTTCTACCACAGCAAACCAAAACACAACCGAAGTATACACATCATGTAAAGATGATGTCATATCCTGTCGTGTATTTGTAGCTCAAATATCAATTCCTTGGTTCTACTTCTTTGCCTACTGTTCATTTCTATTGGTTAATTCTTCTTCGTAGCAGAAGTAAGTTGTAACTCTCTGCTGTATATATTAGTAATATTCATTTTATGTGGAAATGATGTACATGATGCCATTATACTATGTGGGGTGGAGTATTAGATTATCATTATCATTATAGAGCCACACTTCCTGTCTGAGTATCAAAAGGGGAACAATTTGCAATAAAGTTGACTGAAGATAAATCCAGGGTGATTAGAAACATCTGCTAATTAGATATAAATGCAAAACCTTTACACAGAAATAACTTATAATGTAATTAATAGGTTACTTAAGATAGATTTTGATGTAACTCTAACTTTGCGTCGTTGATTAAGAAGAAGAAAGGTTTTGTACATGCTGGCTGATGATTCAATGACGTGTTACATGTCCCCAGTATGGAGGATCATTATTAGACAAATTTATTTTATAAGGAAACAAGAAGAGAATTTGAAACAATGTGGCTTTAAAAAACTAAGAAAAATGTAAAGAGACCGGCGACAAAAGAAAGAATGAGGGCGAACATCACAACATGTGTGGTTGTTTCAAGTTGTTTTTTGTTAAATAGTATTTATCTCATGATTACGCCAACAGATGTCCGTGTGTAGTGTCACATTGAATTAAAAACCGGTCTTTTAATCCTATTCTTCTCTGTGAAGCCGGCTGGCGCAGTGATTTGTGGGAAAGTAAACCTGTATACTGTTAATGGACACGAGCTGTAAAAAGAAAAACTGTTTTACGGCGCTGGAACACAACCACTGCAGGCTGGGATCATTAGGTGTAGCATCCACATGAATCAGGAACTCTGGGCAGACATTGGGCCAATATATGTGTGTGTGTGTGTGTGTGTGTGTGTGTGTGTGTGTGTGTGTGAGAGAGAGAGAGCGAGAGCCCTGTCAATAAGGTCTTGTTCCCCTCACCCATGTTACTGCTCGTCTTTTTTCCCTGCTCAGACTTTCCGACCGCACATTCTGGAACATTCCGAACTAGTCATGGCATTCATCCCTCTACCAGCGCGCGCACACACACACGCGCACGCACACGCACGCACACACACACACAATATAGGGCCTGTACAGGTGGGACAGAGTTACCTGTGGACACTTGTGAGACACTCCCAAACTGACAACTACAAGCTGGAAAAACTCAGCTAACTTGATAGACTCGATCTCTCAGGTCAGCTTCATTAAAGCTGTATTAGCTAAATTAAGGCCACCTAGGGGGCAGCAGAAACCAGCCCTGACATATTGCTGGAGGGGCACAGTGGGTTTCATCAGGGCTTGTTTGCTGAGATTGAACCATAAAGTCCACCAGTTGGTTCTTTTTACCCAGTTCTTACTTCCGTAAAGGTTTGTTCCTGAAACAAAGTTGGATGTGCTTAAAAATGCTAAATCACTAGCGCAGTCCTCTACAGACACACTAATGTTTGACTCATGTTTTTATGAATATAAGCATCTGTACTACTCTAAATGTTTTTTTAAAGTCATTTTCAGCTATTGCAGGTTGAGGACTCAGGTTGTGCGGTCAGTTGGCACTGACACCCAACATGTTTCTGCCTCACCCAGAGGAGAAGATGGGCACGGGGCGCTGGCAGCCCGTCGCCCCTCCCCACGACGTTCAAAGCTCCAGCCGGTGTCATGTTTTCCTGCCCGGGTGCCAGGGTCACAGCGTTCCACTCCAGACCAACATGGAAAAGCAGCCTGAAGAGCTGCAGCTCTGTTTCAAAACAAGAGGCTCCTTTGAGGCCGTATTAGCCCATAAACCCTGGCCTCACCTCGCTGTTTCCTGTTATGGGGAGCTGGGTGCAAACACACACACACACACACACGCAAGTGCATGATCACCTGCCAGGTCAGTGTCACACCACAAACTCCTTAAACACTCATTCTGCCCTTTGACACAATATGATTTCTCTATTCTGCTCCACAAAGCAAAAGGTTTGGATCAGCAACAGCAGGGTGAACGTTCACCACGACAACTGTCTCATATTTGAATTCTGGACTTATGAAACTGAGAAATGTCTGCGGAGGGAGACAGAGTGTAAAAAACTCAGGTGCTGCACATACAGGTACAGCACAGCTGTGAAACGCAGTCCTGAGCATTTTCCTACATTTAAAAGACTTTGATTTTCATGTTTAAAAGGACGCTAACTTCTACAATTCAGTTAAATAACGTCATGTTTTTAGTGTACACAAAGACAAGTAATTCCTGCCAGTAATGTATAGGCTTATACTGTATAATTACAGACACTAGTCATGTTTAATTCTTTTTTAAAAAGCTTGGACATTTTAAGGACTGACACGTGCGAGTGCAGCTGTGTGGATGCAGAGCTTTAAGTTTGTCTTAACACATTTTAAAGGCTTAAATGCTCATGTTTGTTTCCTAATTTGCAGTATTTGTCTGTACTCCCATAGTAAAATCCCATAATTTAAAATGATGCCTATGAACACATGATCCCATAAAACTAGATAAAAACAAAAGCTTAAGAAATAGATAAGACAGAGAGTAAAAAAAAATGTTAACAACGTTCGCTCATCAGAACGTGATAGTGCTGTCATTAGCTCCAATCAACATTCCCCATTACCATCATCATCATCGTGTGGTTTCATTAAGATGATGGATACATATCGTGTGCGTGCGTGCGTGTGTGTGTGTGTGTGTGTGTGTGTTCACAGGAAAGCCATTCAGTTTTCACTCGTTCACCTTTTAGTCTATCACTGTAAACGTCCTCGATGTATCTGTGTATCTCTCAATTCTGGTACAAAAACAATACCTGAGCGTCAGTACAACACAAAGACAGACCTCTTAACTTTCTTACATCAAGAAATAAACAGGCAGCACAGGAACTTTACAGTAAATACAGTCAGAACTGGCAACGTTATGTTAAAACAACGTCCGTTTGATTGAAACTAACACGATTAGAAATGTGACTGCAGTGAAATTATTGCCAAACTTTGTTTCCTTGACAATTTTCCATTGTACATGCAACAAACACACTGTGGTTAAGATTACAAGTACTAGCTGTGTCCAAAACTCTTTAATAATAACCAGGAATAATATATAGAAATATTATCGGCTGCTCTTTTCTACACTATGCATTAGACTGGTTGGCAGACACATCTGCTATGCAGGTGGCATAAATAAAGCTGTTTATTAGCTAAATTCATGTTCAGGTTTAAAATGGTGAGAAACACACTTTGGGAACAAAAGTTAACAGATAATAGTTTTGACAACAACAAAAAAAATCAATGTTTGCGATCTAATCAGGTATCTGAAGACAATAAAAAGGAAATATAGACGTCATTTAAAAAAGGCTGACCGCAGCATTATAAACAACCTGTGCAGAGGAAATGTTCTAAAACAAAATGTTCTAAAAGCCACAAGTTTCTGCCATTTGAACATTTTTCTACATACTAAACAGTAGCACTCTCTAAGCTTTTAGAAGAACAACACAGCTGCTTTCATCCCTGCAGCCAAAGAGAAGAGAAGAAACCCCAGCACTGTGAGTTTACTACCCCCTGCTGGTGGAACTGTGAATTACTGGGGCATCACTAGTGCTGCAGCAAAATGTGTGTACTGGCAAAACATTTTGACCCAGAGAGCTAAAGAAGCCTTTGTGCCTGCAGGCTTTCTGCACGTGCATGTATGTGTCATTGTGTGTAAGCTACAAACAAACCACGTTAATGTGCTTTCATTAGACCACAAGGAGAAGCTGCCAAGAGCGCCACTGGTCTGCAATTAGGCCTGATATGGTTAAATGAAGCTGCAATCACCACACACACAAGTAGGAACAGTTGGGGTGCTGCGTGAAGAGCAGCCGGAGTCTCTCCCAGCTAGCAGCGTGCTGCTGAAATAAATGAACACAGCTTCCTGGTATCAATATGAATATGATAAAAACTTGACGCTTCTTCTGCACACAGGAAGTAGCTTTTATGCTCCAAACTGCTGCAACATCGCAGCCAATTATGTTTTAAAAGTAAACTGAAAACTCTTCTACTTTCTCAATGGTTTTAACTCACATGCATCGTTTATATGTCTGTTTAAAGTGTGTCAACTTGTGTCTAATGTTTAATCTTTACTCTGTCCACATTGTTCTTGTGGCTGCTACTTCCTTGTTAGCTCACGCTCTGGGCAGCACATTGTGCTTCCACCTGGAATGAAATGTACTGTATGAATAAAGTCATGACGTAGAGAGGCATCTCCACAAACGCACAGTGACTATACACACACGTATTGCAGTTTATCTGAAATCCCTTCAGACATCAGGCCGGTTGGATCGAGTTATGTTCATCTCGACAGCACACAGGGAGTTATTTAATGGGTCCATTTGAGCCACAATGAGTTGCAAATATCCTAGAAAGTCCACTGTGAGGCTACTTTGACCATGTGACCTAACGTAGCTTAAGAATCTGGCAGTTCATTGAATGCACAGCCACTATACAAGTGGACAACAGCGGCCCGTCTCACTGGAAGGTTGCTAGTCCCACTTCACAGCTGAGGCTGACACGTGCAGTTCACTTCTTAATTCAAACTGCAGCTGAACTTACATCTCGTCCTGTCTGACTGGACGCTACGTGCGGTGCATTGTCCAGAGGAGGAGTCGGCCTCGAAGGATCCATCTGCAGCCAGATGTTATGAGTCTTATTTTTATGATTATTATCACTGGCTCTCGCTCTGATTCTGTGCTGTCAGTGGAAGGACGCGAGGAAGGAATGAAAGGAGCGTATCAAACGCCAACAGAAAGGATGAAGAAAAGAGGCTCGTAGGACGAACATCAAACAGCTGGAGGGCTCGTATCGCAGTGAAGCGAAGGTCTCACAACCAGAGGAGCTGAAGAAAGAAGAGCCAACCTCAAAGCCAAAATAAGGTTTTACTGTTGAACAGAGAGGCCGATGCTGTCCTCTTCGTAACCCCGGATCGTAAAACAGCAGCGTCAGCCGAGGCCTCTGCAGCTCTGCCTTGGCACTCAGGTGGTCTCCCATAACTCACACCCTCTCAGTCCGATCCTTCACACTGGGACGGCAGTCAAAGATGTTCAGACTGCGCAGCATGCTGCCCTGATATTTATGAACAGTATTTAGCCAGGCGATTTATGGCATTGCTGCGGCACTGACACCCCGGCTGGTGACTTCGGAGATGGGCTATCCAGATGCCTGTCTGCTTGCCTCCTGCGTGGGTCCTCGGCGTTCGTCAGTATCGCCACGACCGGCGGAATAAAAATGAATTAACGCTGTTATTCTTAGTTTTAAGCTGAAGAGGGCGAGGGGAGGAGGAGCTTTGGAAAGTGTTGCACAAAAGGAATGCGAGAGGTTGAAAAGGACTTTCCAAAACCTGTAAAGGCTGTCTTTCCACAGCTGCATTCTCCAACAAAACACCGTGAAACACTCCCGAGTGTCTGCTTATTCCCTGCTGCTGACAATGCCCTACTTTGCACATATTACTACAAAAGGATAAACAATGACAAATGTCTCATGTTGCTGCCACTTGACACTGTAATCGAGATTATCATGACATAGAGCTTTTAAAATAGAGCCGCGTCTTTACTGTAGAAACAGTGGAAGGGAACCTTGTGTGAACTGAAAACAGCAGGATGCTGAATGTCATCTGCTGCCATTAAGTGTTGTTTCAAAGAACAAGGAGCACGGACAAAAACCTTCAAATCAATGAATTCAATTACATTTATAAGTCAAATATCTGACAAATCAAGGCAGATGAGGCAATGTTGTTTTGAAATTATTCGCATTATTATTATTTTCATTTTCATATAAAACCATGACTTTTGTGTTCATCCTTATTCAGGATGCGTGCTCATCTGCCCACAGAGCAAAGTAAAGGTTGTAATGAGGAAGAACAACTTGTTCTGATGTTAGTTTGGCCAATATTGATTTTTAAAACAGATGAAATAAACCAAGGATCATAATAAAAGTTATGACAAATATATGTACTGAAGCAGTACATTTTAGAGTTAATTATCAAAGAATACAGTCACTATAAACTGCAGATAGTAAAATGTATTGTAATAATAAATAACTACATAAATACAAATCAGTTAAATGTAAAATAAAAGTCCATTAAGCATCGATAAATAAAAGAACAGATCAAATTTACACAACAATGCAACCAGACCTGAGTTGCTGTACTCAGATACCAGAAAGGCCGGTTCTTCCACTCTTTGTTTCTTATTGTTCAGAGGTTTCATTCCTTTAGGCCAACGCACATTTAGTGCGTCTTAAGCACGTCTTAGACACGTGTGTCACACCACATTAGCAGCGTGTAGTCTGTTAATATCATAGTGATGTCACCCAGTGATCATATACACAACTAGATGCATCCTTAATCTTTTTAACGGCAACTCAAACATATCAGGTAGTGAAAGTTGGCTGGATACACTGATACTTCATGTTGTTTATTCAAAGCTCCTGTCTGGCAGCCCAACATGTACAGCTCTTCATTTTCATATTGTTGTAATGTTATTTCCTGTTCTATTCCACATTTCTTCACATTTGTATTGCTAATTTCTCCAGGTTATATTGTATTATTGACTTGCTTTTGCTTTCTTATACACCACAGTAAATCCCTTCTATGTGAAAACCTACAGATAACATTTCACATCATGATAAACACACGTCTGGTGCACATTTAGTAACTAAAGGGAAAAGTGGCTAATGTCTGAGTGTGTTTGAGGAGAAGAAACATTTCTCTTCCCTCCTGACATGAAATAATAAAACAACTTCGGCGTAATTTAGCTAATTAAAGTCAGTCTAAGAGATTCACACACTTCAAACTCAGGAGGCACGAGACAGGAAAGATGCAGACTCATGGCTAAAGGCAGATTTTGTAGAGATAGCCCGGGGCTTTAGCACCTGACACAGGTGTAAACGCCTCCGCAGGCTTAAACAAAAACCTCCCCTCGAGACAAATCACGAGTAAAGACACGTTAGGCATTTTTAACAGCAACTCGTTCATTCATCCCTGCAGTGTTAAGTAGATGGCGGTATGAATGAGCAACGTTACCTGCCCGGTGATGCCGGTGATAACGGCTACCTTCCTCTTCTTCGTCGGCTCTCCGTTCGCCGCGGAGCTAACGCTAGCAGGCTCGGCGCACTGGGACATCGCTGACCGGCTGTCTGTTGCAAAACCGACCGATAAAACCGACAAAAAAGGCGTCCGTGTGTTTACAGTGTGAGTACCAGATGAGCCTCTTCAGCATCAGTAAACCAAACCACACACAGCTGTAGACGCAGTACGTAGCCGGAAGCGGACATGGCACCAGCCAATCAGAAGAGAGCATGAAGGAGCAGCAGAGAAGACGTCATTAAGGAGGGCAGGTTCTCTGTGAGGGCTGGAGGCCGTTAGCCACAGCGCCGCCTGAAGGACGGAGAGAGAAATGCCGCTGTGTTTTAATCTGACAGGTTGTTGTGTGTGGCTATTTATCTAAAAATCTTTCAATGAGGATTTAATTAATAAATGTTGGAAAGTTAGGTTATTACTCAATGATCTGGGCATCGTTTTTCTTTCTTTTCCTAAAACAGGCCATTTTTGAACATTTTTGTGATCTTATCATGACAGCCTGTTGCATTTACTTAAACAAAAAAATCTTGGAATCCCATGATTGTCTACAATTAAATGTATTTTAATGCATATGTAAAAAAAAAATTCATGAATCAGCAGAGCATATAGGTTTTTCATTGTTTGAGTTCTTCTTGAACACTTATTATTTAAAAGTTTTGGTATGAATAAATTGCCTTTAAATTAATGTTCTATTTTACTGATCTAAATTCGAACTAAATGGAGTTCCCATAGAGGCCCACAGTGTTATAAAAATGTGATATGAATAAATAAATATTTAACATGTAATGTAAAAGCTAATTTGTCTCAGCTTTGAATCTGAATGCAAAGTAGAAGCTAAAGAAGGATTATTTTTAGAAAATAATAATTCACAGTAGCAGTGAAACGTGAGCCTCTTCGGGCTCTGTGGGAATCAGAACTTCGTGAAGGACTGCTGTGTTCTTATTTACACAGAGACATGGCTAAACGACCGCATCCCGGACTCTGCCATTCAGCTAGACTAGTTGTCTGCAAGCATTGCTCTCCAATGGTGGAGTTTCTGGTGGTTAAGTGCAGGCCTTTTTATTTACCAAGGGAGTTTACGGCAGTTCTAGTAGTTTCTGTTTACAGTCGTTGCGAATAGAGACTCGTCATTGCTGGGGACTGTAACCAATGCCAACCGTAAGACTGTACTGCCCAAGTTCAGGCATAGAGAGGGTCCTCAGCAGCTGTGTCACTGTGTGGTTTGGAAGCTGCACCATCTACAACCAGAAGACCCTGCAGCACATAGTGATGGCAGCTGAGAGGATCAATGGCTCCTCGCTCTCAACCCTCCGGGACCTTTACACCACCCGTCTCACCCGCAAAGCACTCAGTATTGTGGGTGACCCCATCCCCCCCCTCCACCAGCCTCTTCAGCCTCCTGCCATCAGGAAAAAGGTTTCGCAGCCTGAAGTCGGCTACGTACTGCGTCTACAGCTGTGTGTGGTTTGGTTTACTGATGCTGAAGAGGCTCGTCTGGTACTCACACTGTAAACACACGGATGCTTTTTTTGTCGGTTTGGCAGCAGTCACACACAAACCAACTGAAGAAAAGCTTTTACCATCAGGCTGTCAGGTTGCTCAACTCTCTCCCCTCCCTCACACCCCTCCCCCTGCCCAAAATGGACCCAGTCTTTAACCCCCACACATACAACCCCCAAACACCACTGTTATTTTCTCTCAAAATCTTTACCTTAACTTCTCCATACTTTGTATATTGTATTATATTGTATATAGCACTGTGTTGTTGTTGTTTTACTTATTCTATTCTATTTATTTATTTATTTATTTTGCACTGCTGGGACATATCTATGTATGTACATGACCTCCTGTACATCTAATAGTGTGTGGAATTATGTGTGAACCAAAACAGTGAAGAGGAGCAACCAAACACCTCAATGACAGTGACAATGATCTTTGATCCAGCTGCAGACGCGCTGCATACAACATAAGCTTTGTGGGATGACTGCGAAGAAGCATTATAAAATGAACAAAGTCAGTTTAAGTTACCTCTGGAAACAACTCAGCTTAAATGTATTTCCATCAATCCCAGTGCTGCCACAGACAACATGTAGGCTGCTTATTAAAGCAACAGAAGTCAGAATCACAAATGATTGCTTTAGAAATAGAATTTAAACTACATGCAAATCTGCACAACTCACATGCAAAGCCATATTCTGGGTTTAAAGGAACGGGCTGTAGGCCACAAATATAAATACTTGTAGCTCTAAGATCCAAATATCTCAGTTAAAACATGAACAAATGTGTGTATAATAATAAAAAGGACCATTTTTCCATTTGCTGCAGTGCTGATGCATCTTGGGTTTGGCCATGCCAATCAAGCTAACTGCATGTATCACAGCATTAAGTGTTGTAAGGACTAAATGCAGAATATTGTGGGGAAACACAGAGAGAAGTTAGCGAGCTACTTTATTAGGAGGCAGGTCAACATGCCTCTGCACTGGATTAGCTTCTGAGGCAGCCCAAACCCTTTATTGCCACCTTGAGGTGATAACACACATATACTGCACATGATACTCTCATAAAGTGTGTTTTTCTAACTTTATTTTAGGGAAAATCTAGGTTTGAGCAGTTACATGTGTCAGTATGCCAAAATAAACCCCATTTCAGGAGCAGAACTTGATATATCAACCCTGACAGAGGGATTCATTGCACATCACTTGAGACACTATTTTAACAGGAGCGATCAAACACAGCCCCTAATCTCTTATTATTCTTCAACATTTGTGTGTGTGTCGCAACATCTGCTCCTGCTGTGAGTGTCGGTAGCGCCGTGAAAGCCCTCTCTCACTGCTCGACTTCCCAGAGTGCACAACATGATGGGAGGTGTGATTTCATTTCAGTCTTAAGTAAACACCATCGAGTGCCTGGGGTCCTGAGAATCACAGCGGTCTGCTCATCCACCCTGCCTGATCAAAAGAGAACAACAGGCAGTTCTGTAACAGCTCGGGGCTCTTCTTCTCTTCTCTTGTTTGGACGGCAGGTGTCTCGCTGTGTGTTTGGAGGTATTTGACTCTCACTGTGTGTGCACTGCTGTGCAGAAACCTTCAGCCATCACTCATGTGTTGTGTGTGTGTGTGTGTGTGTGTGTGGGAACACTACAGAGTGCAGGTTCAAGTTCAAGTGAGAGCAGGAGATGGACGGTCACTCTCAGAGAGCAGCTGGCAGTCAACCCAGCAGTTACACTTTTGTTCTTCAGGAGGATCCAAGATGGATCTCCCATGACATCCACCCGCCCCACCTGAAGGGTGGATAAGGCAAACTGAAGACTGAATCCACAAACAAACTGAGGAAAAGTAAGTTTCCCAAATGGATTAGTAGCACTCCCCCTCTTCTTTTCTTTGTCCCACAACTCTGTCCCTGAGAAAATTCGTTAGTTGGCTTTGTTTGCCCTCTTAAGATCTGGTACAACCTGCTGGTTCCCTTTGTCTGAAGTCTGAAGGCCGTGCTGTAAACGTGTACGTGCACAAACGTGTTTACACAAGAGTGACAGGGACAAACTTCAGTAAATGACTACAGAGATGATCAGGCCCAGCTGACTAAGATGGAAAACATCTGAGTACGTTTATGAAATATTTCCACCCAGGTGGGAGTGGTTTCTTTCAAGGTGTCTTGTATTGTTGATAGATGAACTGATAGTGAGAATAAAGTACAGTCTAGGACACGATGTGTGTCTAATGCTGACTCTTTCTGACTCACAGTTGTGGTGACTGTCTGTGATGATAATGACCCATACAAGAAGTCTTCTTAACTACGGAGCGTGAGTTTCCAAATATACAGTCAGGCTCTGGAACGATGGAAGGAAATCAAGTCAAATGCATCAGTGATCTCCTTCAGGTCCCTTCATAAAGAGTCTTTTCTGAATGTGTGTAAGTTCTCATTTCCTTTAAAATGTTTTTCTTTTCCAGTATGAGGCACTGCATTAGTGATTTGTGATTTTGTGACTTGTCTGTGTTATTTAATGCTCAGTGAAGGACATGGAAACATGGAAAAGTGCTCTATAAATAACAATCTTAACATTCAAACCCTGTGTTTTCATTTCCAGATAAATACAATGTAAGAAACACTGCACATGTTTTTGCGTGGGATTTATTTATTTGCTTATTTATATTCTACATGTATTTATGTCTCATTACACAAGAAAACCTGACAAATGGATCATAAATTCAAATAAACAAGTATTCAAAATCACAAAGCAGCCAACAACTGAGCGACAAACACTCATCCGACCTCCCGTCTCTTGAAAAGAACCGGACAATGAAGCACTGAGCCATGTGTCCTGTGCTCTGCTGTTGGCTCTCCATCCAGTTGAACTGTGCGTTTACACAGTATGTGCACAACTAAGTGAAATCCTGTTTGTCTCCCCTGAAAAAATTAAATCCCATCTTGAATAAAGAGCTTTGCATGTCAAGTACAGTCTGGTGTTGAACCAGTTAATAAATGAACATAAGAATCCACTTCAGTCATAAACATGAATCATTTGCAGGTAGTGTTGTGTTGTTCGTTATGCCTTCATGGAAGGTGAGAGGGATACTCCAAACTGCAGAAGCAAAGGTGAGCAAGTGGCATGAATGCACAGAGAAGGTGATCCAGTCTACAGTGAAAATGGACCAGAAATTGGGGCTGAACATGGGACGAACCAGGAAGCATTCAGTCATTGAGATGTTCTCACTTTTCAGGGGAATGAGAGTACGCAGTGTTGGGTTATATACAAAATAAATTAATGTGCTGTGACTTCAACTTCAACCAAGTTTTTTTTTCCTTATGTTCAAGAAAGAATAACACTTTTTATAAGACTTGAAAATTCAAAGAAAGGGGAAAAAATCTGTTTTCACAAAAATATATTATTTTAACAATAGCATTCAGTCTACATTTAGTTTAAAGTTATTTGCTAAATCTTGAAGAAATAGGCCCAAAAGTGCAAAGCATGCAACAAACCAGGACGACAAGACAAACTGATCGCTGTCGCAGGGAGAACAACAGCGTCCGTCTGATGCTAAGCTGCTGATTTTCAGTTTTTCTTTACCGTTTCAGTGACACACGTGGAAGTTGTAGAAGTGACAAGTAGTTCAGGCTATTTAGTCTCTGATATTTTGGATTCATTACTGCGGTACGGATGGCAGCTAAAGTAACTACACACCACCACAGAGCTGGAGAGTCCTCGCTGGTGCAGTCTGAAGTCGTGTGCCTCGAAGGCAGCATTTAAAAAGTCTGTTTCTTTTCCTGCAGGCTTATCAGGACTACAAGCTGCAGAGCTAAGCTAACACAAAGAAGCGAGGCAGAGAGTAGTTATCCGGTCGCCATACGGGTACAGCAGCATTGGTCCAGTGTTGCCTGTCGAAAGGCATGCTGAGGGCCTCACAGTGTTTCTACGAAGGAGAACAAAGTGACGGTTTCAGGTTTTAAGTTGATTTGTAGCCAGATGGTGAAGAACCAACACACCATCTTACCTGTCTGGCTCTCTGGAGAAGGAGCATGTGTGGAGTGGCACTTGTTTTTCTGCAGTGAGAGATGCAAACACCTGTGTGAACAGCTGGTTCGTGTGCCCATCTATTGGTACCTATTTAACTTATGTACAATAACAATTCACATTTGACTTTGTATGAAGCAATTTGAAAAGGTCGTCACCTTCTGATTTAGCCGGTAGTGCAGACTCTGGTCTGACAGCCAGGGGTGTCTGAGGGACTCTGCCGCGCTCATCCTCCAGCTCTTGCTCTTCACCAGCAGACGGGTGATGAAGTCCTTGGCCTCGTCCGAGATGTCCGTAAACTCCTCCTCCTCAAAGTTCCACTGACAGGCCAGGATGTTGTTCAGCGTCTCGTTGTCGTCATCCCCCAGAAACGGGGACAAGCCGCTGAGCCTGAAACCCGAGAGGAAACACAGGTCAGAGGATGAAGCTGCGTGACTTCTATTTTAATGTTGTACGTGTGAACGAGCATCCGCAACGTACAGCATGTAAGTGATGACGCCGAGGCTCCACATGTCTGTGGGGAATGAAACAAACTCGTAGTTGATGACTTCAGGTGCTAAAAATTCTGGCGTTCCAAAGTTGACCCTCAGCTTCTCCCGGGGCTTATACCTGCCGGAGACACAAGAGCAGACACGTGAGGCACAAACCTGCAGAGATGGTCCTGGTATAAAAGGTGAGGTGAATGGATGATGGACTTTACCTCCTGGCCAGGCCAAAGTCAATGATTTTAATCTTGTTAGTAGCTCTGCTGACACAAAGAATGTTCTCTGGCTGAAAAGAACAAAAGAGAAGGATAAATATCACAATTCAGACTTATTTTAGACATATTCTTCCCTCTGGGGTGGAGATATATATATATATATATATATATATATAGCTATAGAGCTGAAGTAAAGTATTTATAGTGAGATAGAGCTTCACACAAATGGTGTATAAATAAGGGAAAACAACATTTTACTTAGGATTGGTTCATAAAACAAATAAATCATCATAAATCAGTATCACCGTAAAATCAGAGATGTTGAAGCAGGTTTACCTTGAGGTCAAGGTGTAGGATGTACATCTTGTGCATGTACTGCAGCCCTTCACAGATCTGGCGTATGAACAGCACCGTGTCCAGCTCTGTCAGGTTGTAGTTCTCGTCAATGATGCGGTCAAACAGCTCCCCTCCCTCCACACTGCGGCACACACACACACACACACACACACACATAATTACAGCAAGGCTTGTAACATGCTTGTATTGAACGTGTACTGCACAGGTAACCTGGACTTACTATTCCATGACCAGGATGATGTCGTGGCGCGACTCGAATGCGGCATACAGCTGGATGAGGTTGGCGTGGTTCAGCTGGTTCATCACCTGGATCTCATTCCTCACCACCTCCTGACAGATAGACAGACAGACAGACAGTCAGACAGACAGACAGACAGACAGACAGACAGACAGACAGACAGACAGACAGACAGACAGACAGACAGACAGACAGAATTAAACACACAATCATTTACACACAGTGTCTGACACTTTTAGAAGTTCATTAACAACAAAACTGTGATAAGTCTGCAAGGCACGATTTGAGAGAGTTTGGAGAGCAACCAGGGATGAGTAGCATATTATTATTATATATATATATATATATATATATATATATATATATATATATGTTTTATATGTTGCTTCTGTATTGCCATCCTTCCTAACGTCCTAACTGTGCAACTGAGATGAACTCATTGTTTTCTGATCTGCTCTCGTTTGTGGAGCAATTATTATGTGAGATTTCTTGCAGCTCCTTCATAGTAAATTATTTTCACAGACAAGCTACTGAAATTCATTTATTATGAAGTGTAGTTACCTGCTACATCAGACTTCAGACATGTTTAGTACTTGATTTTAGCAACTAATCAGGCGTGCTTGTTGCAGTCTGGCCAGCTTCTTTTTTTCTAATTGTTGCACACTTTAGTGTCAACTAAATGCAAATAAGACAAAACAAAGACAGCAGACAGCGACATGAGGACTTGGCGGCGTGTTTGGTGTTTTGGGTTTTTTTGGAGCTTTTTGAATGCCTCTGATCATTGCGCAGCCACAGAGAGGTTTGCTCGGACATCTGACCTCTCTCACTTTCAGATGATCCAGAGCCAAAAAGACACAATGAGGCTGACAAATTGCCCTCTGGGCTGTTGATCTGTGTCTATTTTTACAATTGCAATCTTTTATGGTGCTTAGCAATGACAAAAGTAACCATCCATTAGCCTGTGTGGGGGAAACAGGCATCCCAGTGATGTATTCTGTTTCGTATTGAGAGTTCATTGGACCGCACCTTCTCTTTCTGGCTCTTGGCTTTGATGATCTTGGCAGCCAACATCAAACCAGACGAGTTCTCCAAGCACTTGTGCACCTGTCCAAAACGCCCCCTAATGGAAGAAAAGCAAACACACAGATGAGTCATACATGCAGAGACACGAGAGGCAGAGGAGAAGCTGGAACAACTATTTTTATTTTTTAAGAAATATATCCTGGTCAATTTCAAAATAACTGCTCGTTCCAACATCTCAGATAAAGAATTTACTGCTTTTTCTGTTTAATATCATTCGAAATTGAACTTCTTTTGATTTTGGACAGTTGATCGGACAAAACACCCAATTTTAAGAAGATAACTCGTGATTGTTATTGATTCTTTTTTGACTTCTGCAGACCAAACAATAATAAATAACTCAGTAGATCAATAGATAATGAAATGAATTATGAATCACAGCTCTTCAGTCACACAGTAATTAGGGCTATATATTGTCAGTAATTTGAGAAATGTGTTTGCGTGTTGAGGGATAATCTCCAGTTCGAGAGGGAGGGTTAAGCACTAGTCTATTACATCAGATAGACCCGCTATTTCACTAGAACCCCCCCTGAGGCTCACAATCATCTGCCCTTTAGGGGGCAACAAAAAGGTTTTGGAAAAAACTCTTAAGCATCCCTTCACAGGGCTGGAGATCCTCTGTTATTTCATTAGAGAGGTCTTTCTACTCACCCCCCCAGGACCTCGTCTCTGTTGATAGTGTAATAGGTGGCTATCTGATGGGGTTTGGGAGTCACGATGCGGTGGTCAAAAGGTGCCACCGGTGGAGGGCTTGAGTCTGAAGAAACCATGAAGAAATAAAGAAAAACAGACATGATGGACAGAGAGCACGACACAGAGACAGAGGACGAGGCCTCGGCCCCCAGAAACAAAGTGGATCAAAATAGCAGCATGCCATCGACTCATTATCTACTTTGCCATCTGTGCCAGCCGACATGTTGGTGACGCAAGAACAGCCATGGTGTTATGACATTGGATCTGCTTCAAAGTCTGAGGAA
Organism: Nannoperca obscura; assembly: GCA_036024295.1. Lineage (NCBI taxonomy): Eukaryota > Metazoa > Chordata > Actinopteri > Centrarchiformes > Percichthyidae > Nannoperca > Nannoperca obscura. The sequence continues at coordinate 21,349 of JAVQJL010076963.1, forward strand.
CGAAATGTTAAATGTCACCAGCTAACAACCAAGTAAGGTCTACATGGAAAAACAGGCATGAGGTCAGGAGTCCTACATGCAGCTTGTACAAAATCCAAAATAAAGTTGGATATCGACACCTGACTCCCACCTTGATAAAAAGTCATGCATTCATGCACTGTAAAAAGTGAAAACTTCTCACCAATCATGAATTCCTTTACTGCCGACTCTCCCTCCCGCCCCTCCACCTCCTCCTCCTCCTCCACCTGCGTCTTGCCTTCCTCAGATTTGGAGGCCTGCGCCCCGCCCCCCTCCACCACCTGTCCATCAGCACTTTCCACTTCACTGTCTTCCACTCTGCTTTTTTTCAGGTCGTCCTTCACCAGGTCTTCTTCTGTGACGCGACGTTTGCTGCACGTGGCCGCATCGCCGACCTCCTCAGAGCTGCACAAAATACAACTTTCACCTTATTATATTCACCGACTCCTGTGACTTAAATCATATTGTTCAGTGTCAGTGTTCTGAACTGTGATTGGCTAGAAATACCTTTCCTGTGGTAGGAGAGAGGTCTTGCAGATATCTGCGTTGACACTTGACGACTCTTCTTCTTCTCCTTTATGCTTTTTCTTCCCTTCATCCTCCGCTTTTTCAGCCTGTTCTGGACTAACATCTCCTGCCTTTTCCTCCCCGTCCTCCTCCTCCTCCTCCTCCTCCTCCTCCTCCTCCTCCTCCTCATTCTCTGCCTTCCTCCTCTCCTCTGACTGGGCGGCAGAGGTGTGAGGACCATCCAGGATCAGCTCCGCCGGCTCCTGTCTTCGTCCTCCACTTCCCCTGTCGTCCCCCCTCTGATTGACAGCCTCTCCATGGGAATGCTCAGCGTTCTGCCTGTTGAGCTTCTCCACCTGTTCCTGCAGCACAGGCTCGTTCAGCGAGGACGTGTCTGTCGAGGGAAACACAAAGCAAACAGCCGTAAGGGATTCCTGCCACTCTGCATGGACGCTTTGTTATTACATTCAAACATCCAAACTGTAGTTTGCTCCATGTATACTGTAGTATATATATGTCCACATTACAGCTAGATAAACTGGTCACCGTGGCGCTGAATATTAGCTGATTACAGATCTGTATTGTTAAATATGTTGGCTGATGATAAGAAGTACAAGTTATGTTTGACCACCAGAGAGCACTGAAGTTTTAAAATTTGTGTTTATATATAAAACAAGACTATTGGCAGATATATTTTCAGATTATTTAAACACCCAATACCGATATCTATATTGACGTCTACAGGATAATCCATATCTATTAGCAGATCATCAAAGAACAAAGATGTTCGTCTCTGCAGAACCTCAGGTGACGGGAGGTAAAGTGTTACCTGATGTGTCCAGAGGTTTCCTCTTCTTCTGGGCCTTCAAGCCCTTCAGGCTCAGTTTGGCTTTATCCTTGTCATCCTTTGCCTTGTTGCAGAAAGAAGAAACAAGAGGTCAAGCATCAGAGGATGGATCCACAAAGAGACAGACATGGAACCTGTCAAAGGGATCAAAAGTAATCTGAAGTTATGAATATGAGTGTGATTTCTGGTGGGAACAGCGTTCCTGTGTATGTGTTTCCATTAGTTAGTGTTATGTTATTGTCGCCTCTGTAACTCCAGTATGAATGGTTGTGGGGGACAGACGCCTCTTCCAGGAGAAAGAGGAAAGATATCACATATCATAAAGAAGTCATATATCATCTGTAGCATATACTGTAAAGTAACAAAATTAATCGCCACTATTTTGATAATTAATTAATCATTTCTGTCAAAAATGCCAAACATTTGCTGCTTCCAGCTTCCTAAATGGAGAAGATTTGCTGTTTCTTTGTCATTTCTGACAGTAAATGAAGCACCTGTAGGTTTTGGACTGTTGGTCGGACAAATTAAACTTTTTGAAGACGTCACTTTGGGTTCTGGGAAATGTATTTTTCAAAAAGATTTTTTTAATATTTTATAGACTAAACAATTTTACAATTGATTGTGAGAATAACCAGCAGATTAATTGATAGTTGCAGGCCTACTTTTCTGTGATTAAAACATAATGTAAGAGCAATTTCAATAAGAGAACCTGACATTTCTGTCTGTTCTGATATTCCACCTCACACAGATGCTCTGCAAAGACCGGCCAGTAGAAGCTTTGCACCAGCTCTCAGTGAATTCTTCAGTACTGCATCAAACATCAAGAAGAACAAACATACAGACAAACAGACTGTGTGTGGCTTCGCACGAGGATGCATCCGTCAATACAGTACTGCCACCTATTCAGAACCTGCATAACTGGTCCTGTGCAGTCCAACGCCCTGCTGATAATAACATGGTTCAAATAAGACAACCAGTCTGACTCCATTGATTCACACCTCCCTGCACAAAGGAACATTACTTAACATAACAGAGACGGACATGTTGAAGTATAGAAGAGCTAATAATGGCTTTACAAGAGGTCATATCAGAACTAAGAGGAACGTTTGCCAGCAAGGAATTAAAAAACCTGTTCAGAGCCATTTGAAGATGTGCTGTGTGTCTTTTACCTAAAGATCTTCAGGTTTTACAGCCAGAGCTATTTATATTATTATTACTTATATGATTCCATCGAGAGGATGCCATTTGCAACCTTTCCTACAGCACTTAATGCACGTGCCGCAATGATCACAATGGAATTAGACCTCTCACTATGTTGCCATTAACGACTCAGCACACAGTTATAGAAGTATGGGAACATCGCACTGCACCTTCCTTAGTGCTCTCTACTGCAAATGACATTTGGTTTGAAGCTGTTTTGAGACACTTCTTGCAGGAAACCCGTCCTTGTAATGTTGTTAATCCTCTCACCTTCTTGTTAGCCTTGTTTCTAGGCTGTTTAAACAGCAGCTCCACCAGCCTGGAGCTCTTCACCACCTCCCCAATGAAGCTGATCATCTGCTGGGTGCCCTCCACCAGCTTCTCCACCCCTTCCAGCCTGCATCCCTGACTCTCCATCCGCTCGCTGGTCCTCTCCACGGCCCCACGCAGCTCCCTGCACACTTCAGCCCGTGACCCGCGTCTCCCCCCGTGGCCTTCGTCACGCATGGATGCCAGATCCAGACTCATACCCCGCACATCCTGGGACAAGCCGTCCAGCCGGGTCAAGACGGTCTGCTGCATGTTGAGCAAGCGCTCCATCTGAGAGCTCAGGGAGTCCATCCGGCTCTCCACGCAGCGCAAGGCGGCATCATGAGGGGGGGAAGGTGATGATGAAGATGAAGATGAAGGAGCTAGGAACTTGTCTGATCCATTAAGAGAGAGTTTCCGTCCACCAGGCTTCTGACCGTGAAGAGGGTTTGGATCATAGACTTTGGCTAAAGAGTTGACCAGGCTGGAGTTCATGATTTACAGCAAACCTGCTCACAAACAGCAAAAGCTTCTCACTCACTAATTAAGTCTCTTCACTTCCATGCAGGCTCAATGGAGACCACAACAAGAACCATGTCACCAAGATGAAGCTCCCGGCAGAAGCAAAGACGTGGAGGGAAAACAGAGATCTCTCCCTCAACACTGCAGAGTTGTTTTTAGAATAGCAAAGGAAAGTGCAGCCCCCTGTGGACGTCAGGGACTGAGTGGCCAGTGATAAGAGCCGAGGGCTCGGGTGTGCAGTTGGGGATTGATGGGTGGTTGGGGGGGAGATTCTGGACAGGATCGCTATGTGACATTCGAGACACTCCAAAAGCCCTTCAGTCAGGTGTCAGAATCCCAAGAATCTGGGACTGAAATATGACGACGTAAAAAGTAAGACAAACAAATAAAAATGTACAGCCAATAAAGAAGAACAGAAGAACACCAAATCTGATCATTAAGAAGTCGTGCGGGGTTTCAGAAGAGGTGCCAGTATGATTATACTGCATATTGTGTACAACATGCATCTGATTTGCAGGTACTATATAGTTTTGACATTGTTCCACAACAGGAAGTGGAGTGACAGGTGCAAGGGTGTGCAAGGCCACAACAATGTGTCCGACACAGACATTGTGGGTATTTCTGAACCTGGTCAAATGTCACCTGCTTCTCATAACTGATTTGCAATGATTTGTTTTTACCCAGAGGATGTGTCAGCAGGACGTTGCATAATTGTAATTCTCAGGGTTAAAACTTTGTATACTTAAACAAATGTGAAGCTACCAAATCACCTACTTTGTTGAATATTTGTGTTAATTCATTTTTATTCAATCTTTATTTATTTAGGGTGATTACTATTTTATTTTTATTTAGTTATTTAAAGGAACAAGTGCACAACATGGGCCAAAGCTACACACCACAGCATCTATGGCTAACGCTAGTGTCCAAGTTATATATGTAGTTTTTGATTAAAATTTTTATTATGTTTAAGGTTTAATATACATATATTATTTGTCCTTGAGTATTGAGTTTTTTTCCTGGTAATTCTCTGTTTCTTGCTAATATTAAACATTTTAAAGCTTTAATCTTATGTTTCTTTGATCCTGACAATATTTTATTGCTGAAGGTTAAATTTAAAACTCAATTTTTCCCTTTTTACTTTTTGCAGAGAGGAAAAAGTTCAGTTAAGGAAATTAGAAAAATATTCAGAAAGAGCCTGCGAGGTCCCCATTATTGTGTCCATGCAACTTGAGGGACAAGACAACGGAACAAAACAGGAAACATGTGATGCCTCTGACACCGTAGAACTGGTTACACACAGGAGAAGAGGATTGTGGGAGAGGAAACGTCTGCACATGTGTTGCTGCTGAGAATTAAAGAGGACGCACTGACACAGATGTACATGCGGGTGCGTGTCACAAGCGATTGACACTTATTAAGATGTGTCTAACGGTGCACACCGACCTAAAACGTTTCCACGTGTCAGTACAGAGGTATCTGGAGTAGGCTGGGTGACAAAGCACTGGTGCCTATATACCATCACCCTGCATCTGTCAACAGCGGAAAAACCTGACCTATACTCGCACTGCTCCCTGCACAGACAGCTCGTCAGCTGTCAGGTTTCACACTCATATCCACAGCGCCAATTTACCAGCTGAGGTGACAATGAAAGAGGACTCGGTGCAAGTGCAGAGTACAGTACAGACTGTGGAAATACATGTTTCTTCACTAATCGGCATGAAGGTTTGACACAGAGCACTGCAGCTCCTATATACTACATCTGTCCAGGGATTTAAAGGGCCACTCCACCCAAAATCAGCCTAAAACAACTCAACAAGACAGAAACGTGTCTTTCCAAATACAATATCTCAGTGATTAATCAAATCCTGAAAACTACTTTCATCTGACATCTTCCAACTGAATGTTTTTCTCTTTACGACAATGAAAGAAACCTCTCACATTCAGGTCTGCGGATTGCTGCAAATAAACACATCATTCAACGTTGAAAATATGTTGCTGTGTGTCAAACTGAATGCCGCAATCTCATCACAAGCACTACCTGGATGGATAAATAGCACAAAATAAGCGTTTTATTGAGTTTTGAATGAACTGTCCCTTTAATTGCTCTGCAAACTGGTCCCAGAAATACAACACATGACATGAAAAATACTTATTTCGAAGTCGCTGGCAGGACTCCTCCAACATGACCATGGTAACATGTGACCTGTGGACACTTTACAGCAGCATTAACTAACATTGTGGCCAATTGGGAATAGTGGGAAAAGTTATAACCACAACATATTATCACTTTATAAAGTTGTTATGGCACACATGTTAGTCAGCAGTTGTTTATTTGCACATCTAGCAGACAAGGTGCAACATTAGCATTCAGTTGGACTCATGTAAGTCCACTATTCACTCTGCTTTTAGCTCTGTTTTGGTCTTCAACAACTATAAATGCTCCACTATCTTCACCAGCTAGTGGCTAACTGTGCTTGTTTGTTTCTGTTGTGGGCATGTTGGTTTCTGTAAACAAGACAATGAGCTGAAAGACGCTAAAACGCCCTGTGGAGATGAGAGGAAACGCAGAGTCAGGCAATAACAACCACTAGATATGGTGTATGATGACTTGCTGATAGTTTCAGACAGATGTAAAGCAATCGAGTCAAACACGATGCTACAGAGGGATAAGGAGAGGAGCAGGGTGGAGGTTGATTAGTCTGGGTGTGGTGTTGAGGGCAGTGGGAGGTTTAACTGTACCCTGTTGGACAATCCCTGAAAGTACCAGTCAGAAAAGGTTACACGGTAAGATGAGAGGCAGGGTGGTACAGCAGCACTGTGTAGGAATGAGGCTGACGCAGCCTCGCCCTTTCACCACATCTAGAGTTACTCAGCAGGAACACACAGACAATATAAGACATAATGCTTATTCTAGTAACACAGACTGTCCAGTAATCCAACATCACTCCGGCACGATGGCCTGAACAACATGAACGTGACAAGCTTTTTCCCAGAGCCACAATAATAGACTGTGTGACACACACTACATTTGATCCATTAATGAGGACTGTATGATCATGAGCTGAACCTGTGCCTACACTACAAATGAGACGGACTACCAGGAGTGCCTAGTTATACACTAGAAATATTGGGCTGTGGGTTATCCCCCCCCCCCCCCCCCACAAATGGCATCCCTGCCCACAAAGCATTTACCATGCCATCGTCATGACTCGCCCCACACCGCCTTACAAAGAGTAAAAATAATTGCATTCAACTAACTGCATTCAAAAGGTGTCGTTCTCCAAGTTCACCACCAGGGGGTGTCACTCGAATGGCCAACAAACGGCCACGTCTCACACAGGTAATGCACAGCTTTTATTATTTACACTTTTTAGTAGCTTTATCAATCGTGCCGTCTGACCAAACATTCAAATCCAAGACGTCGTGCCTTTATAGCTGAAATATTATGTATATTATACATAATATGATGTACACTACCGTTCAAAAGTTTGGGGTCACCCAAACAATTTTGTGTTTTCCATGAAAAGTCACACTTATTCACCACCATACGTTGTGAAATGAATAGAAAATAGAGTCAAG
>JAVQJL010076966.1:0-22871 GCA_036024295.1 Nannoperca obscura
TCTGCATCCAGCTCTCCCCTGCACAGCTGTCAGGCCAAAACCCCCTTTGGTATTTCAAATGGTGATGATACCAGGTAGCAGTCACGCAAGCCAAGGCACGCTTACCCACACCAATGTGCATGTGTCTGTGCACATGTGCATATCTCCATCTGACACATCTTAGTTGAGGTAATTCCACTGACAACTTTGAAGATGAGTGAGGGTGTGAGGGTATATGAATTAAGTCTGTAGAGCGGATGGAGGACACAGGGTGAGAGTGAGGAGAAGGAAGAAGTTGATAAAGAGTATGATGATGGGGTTTTAACATCAATAAATCATTACCATATAAAATTTCAGACATTAGCACAAATTATGTGCCTCTTCCAAGAGGACTCTAGAGTCCTCTTGGAAGAGGCATATAGTAATAAAAAGGCTGCACTTTTTACTTGGATTTATTGAAGCAGGACATTTGCTAGATTATTGTATAGCACATACAGAAGAGTACCTTTTTTTCTCCTCCAGAGCCCCAGAAGACATTATGCAACAGGTTTCACAGGCTGAGTACCGGGTTGGGCCAGTCACAGCGGTTATATCTAATATGGGGCAGGTTTAATACAGTGACTGTACAGAAGAGCACCATTAGGCATTTTCGTAAACCAAGATGGCTGCCGTTGATGTGGAACATTTTGAATCTGCATTTGCATCAGTATTAAACAAATTGGACTGTATATTTTCTATAATAAATGTAGAACATCATCAGCCTTGCCTTTTAATATAAAATTGGGGTATACTGTATATGGCTACAGTTAATCTGATCCAGGGTTTAAACTTGGTGATGCTTGGTGCTGATTGGTCAAAAGGGTGCCTGCATCATTAACCAACAGTAGATTTTCTGTTGCATAATCTCTTTTTAAATGGATCAGTATGCACCATTTTGACCTCTAAAATATAAAGAAAAATACTGCATACTGTTATACTATAAATAATATGTGGACTACTATAAACTGCGCTGAAATTACCTACAAACATCAACCATTATGAAACATTTCTCCGTCCTGGTGGTTTGTTTGATAGTTTGACATTTCACACACACATTAAATAGTTCCTCCTTGAACATCACGCCGCTGTCACTTCTCCCCTGCCAGACATAAAAAACCAGCCAAACAAAGTTGTACACTAAAATCTGCCTCATCTGTGAGCATGTGTGACTGACTGCTTCAAAAAAGCTGTTGCCAGATGTTTCATCATTCTTACTATACTTTGAGAACTGCCTGTTTTAAGCTTAAACTCACATTGTACAGTTACTTATCAGCTCAGCTGACAGCTGGATTTGTCTTATCTGAAATCCAATATAGCTTTGATTCACAAAATGCTTATCATAAAAAGTGATAAGCAGAAAGCTCAGACAAGATAAATCCTTTCTCCTTCTAAATCTTCTCTCCTGATCCACTGATCCATATTGTGCATCTCCACCCATACACCAAAGTTACAGGGATTCTAAACAGTGCACTCATCTTAGGGATTCCATAAAGATTTCTTAAAGGATCATTCTGCTTCATTAAAAGATGGATCTTATCCTCATAGTTGTAGCCACTGTTTCTAACAAGTGACATAACATTTTATCAATCAGGGCAATAATCATGGGTTTTAAGAAGACAAACTGACCAAATTATCTAAACCACTCAGACCAAATCAGAGACTGCATCAGAAACGCCATATCTCCCATTCATTTCAATTTGATTAGTGAGTTTAGGCTGTGGCAGTTGGGACTACAGGGGGTGCATTCGGCTTCCCTGCAGCAAAAAGTTGAAACAGGAACAACTCCTTTCCGTTCCTTTGTTAAAAACTGCAACACAGCAATTTCCCCTTGGGGATTAATAAAATCTATTAACTAAAACAATCTGTTATAATCACCCAATAATATAGTATATATAATAATACTGTACTTTTACTTATTTTTTTACATTGTATTATTGCTACTTTTACTAATACAAGATATGAATACTTTTTCCACCACTGTATCTCTGCCAGTTGCAAATGCAATCTGGACAGTTGGCCACATTACTTAGAAAAAGTAATGGCCAAAACCAAACCTACAGACAAGACCTTCATTGGTAAATATAATAAACAGTAGAGCCCATACAGCAGCATCACAAAAACACTGAATACACCTTATAACACCTTATAACCTTAGTATATATATATAATAGTATAAGATATTGTAATCTACTGAGTCGCATGGCTGACGAAAAGTCAGATGCCTTCAGCTGTGTCACATGACCCTTGCACATCCTAGTCCCTCAAGAGTATTCTGCATGGCTTCCTTGGTTAGTGACACGCCATGTTTGTTGACAAATCTGCCAGCTCCGCCTACTTCATTTGACAACAAGTCCTGCAAACTACACGACAGTATGGGTTGTTTGTCAATGACTCCCAAAATGACAACTATAGTTGGTAACAACAATACAGGGTTAAAAGTCACAGGCAACAAAACTACTTGGTTAGGTTTAGGAAAATATCATGGTTTTAAAATAACTACACTAGTACATAACTTAAGTACATCACTTCAAATATGTAGGATATGTAAGTTAAATAATTCTACGTTGACTTTGTGTCAGGTGTGAAACCAAGACAGCTTTGTGTCCCCCACCCCATCTATCCACCCCAACCTCTTCCCTACGTAGACTTTGGCACTCTTTATAGGTCACTGCCAACCAATAAATATATTCATAGTATTATAGTATATAGTATTCATAGTATAGGTCATAGTAAACTGCTTGCACAGATGAGTGACGAGGCTGTATTCTTTGGGAGGAAAGTCTCGTCTTTTACTCCGGCCACCAGAGGTTGCCTCCTATATAAAAATAATTATTGATCATAATAAGCTGCAGCACAGGTGACCTACACAGCCTCATTTATGGGGGCGGGCAGTCTCTAATTTGCATCTTATACTGTAGAGATCTGATCACAATAGAAGCCGAGTTGAGACAACAATTCTTATTCACACCAAGTGTAAAGGCAAGAGCTTGTGATCAGATCTCTTTATCCGAATAACATATTCAAATACAAATTGCTTAGATGGAAACAGGGTCACATTCACTCCTGTTTTTTGAAAATCAGACCATTTTCCTATTGCTCTGTAATCCAGTGCCATGAAAAAAAATCCCATCCATTTCCCTTTCTGCTTCTTTTAGGTTTTCTCAAATATTCCTTTCTTCTACATAACTCATTCTCTCTTCTTTCACAATGCCATATTCTCCTTTTTGCTTTTGCTCTTTCGTTCTTTCTCCTGGCATCTAATCCTCTTTCACTTTATCCCCAGGTCTGTCCTCACTCCTATTCTCTCCTCAGCTAGGTAGCATTTATTCTCTCTTAACCAGGAGAACCAAACCATGACTGTAAGCTGCTGTAGCCACACATTTCAACAGAAGTCAAGAAGGTTTTCAATGGATCATCCATTTATAGTTTTTTTCTATTCAAATACAGTATCCTCCTGTAATGTCCAGTAATATGATAAATGTTACAGATTCCAAATAATAAGGAGGTGAACTGATTGACGTGTTTACTCTTCACTGAATCCCCAGTTATAAATCTTCATCCCTCCTCTCTCACTCTTGTCTTCTTCTGTATCTTCCACTCTTTGTGCATCATCCACACCACTTTAATAGGAAATGAAAGCTTTTCTCCATCTCGGTTTTTCTTCTGCCTCAGTAGCACACAGCTCTCTCAAACACACACACACCCTCAACAGATGTTCAGTCTAATCAACTGGATTAGAGGGTTTAGCATCGGTATCAATTACCTCCTCAGGAACAGACGCTGCCAAAATGTGTCCCAAGCCGAACTCCCAGACCCTCTGGAATCTGTGGAGGAGAGGATGGCAACGAAAGAGGGGGATTTTTTTGTGTGTGCTCTTTAGAGACATCCCTCATTTCATGTTTCATTTTGGTGAAACATTTTGTGAGCGGGGCAATAATAAAGTTCTTTCAGAGTCAAATCTGCAATTACTCAGTATCATCCAATTGTACCTCACTTAGACGGAACCTTTTAACTCCCAGGTCACTATTCACAGCGGGTCCTTCTTTTTCCATAAAGTACAAATCATGCATTGACTTTCAGTCTCAGTACATCTTGCTGCCGCTGCTGTTTCACATTCTTTTAATGGGAGAAACCACTTCATTTTGTACTGTATGGGTTTAAATTGATAATTATATAATAATGATAATTATGTGCATTTAGAAACCCCATGAGCTTTATCCTAATTGATTTTGTCTTCTGTTTTGATGAACCTACTTGATGCCACTGTGTCCCAGGTTCAACATGGAATCACTGAAGTGTCAGATTAATGTAAATATTGTTTAGTTCACAAACAGGCAGTGGTCAGCATTGGTGGTCCCAGTTGAATCCACGTTGGTTCTGTATAAAAGGCAGATGATTCACACAATAATAATTAAATGACATAGAAGAAGAACACCAAGTACCAATGAAGGACCGACCATGAAATTTGCTTTGTTTGTCTGTGTGGTGTTTTGGAACCCACCACAGAGTGCACGATGCACAGCTGGAAGGAGACCACCAGCAGTGCAAAGAGAGTTATTGTTATTTTGGTGGAAATTGACTTTTCACCAAAAATAGACATCTGTTTCTGGCGCAAAGTCACTCCACTGGTACTTTGCAATTTTACCAACAAGAACATCAAATATTTTCAATAGATATGCAGAGAAATTTAAATAAACTAATTTACACTCTCTTAATGTGTTAAAAGCAGGAATGTCAGTGAAACTGTGTGCATTTATCTATAATGTATATGCATGATCTGTTGTCCACAGCTGCTTTATTCTAAACCGTTAGTTTATTAAATCCCTGCAGCCATCTGAAGCCAGCATATGATGATAAATCTAAAGCCTCCAACCCGAGACATGTGCAGTGCCATTATGTACAGGTACCCACTTTGTTTACCTTGATTACATCATGTGCAAAACCATGCTACTACAGAAAAACCACACACACATCTACACACATCATTTTTATTTATTCATTTTTGTTTATGGAGTAGATGTTTGATTACCAGGACTCATTAATCCTATGGACCTTCACACCTTTATAGCAAAAGTGGTGTCTCATGTTTCATTCCTTAAACGCCTTCAGTGCAAACGCTGCAACGTGTCTGTGGTCATGTGTGTTCATTTTGTGTTAACAACCGGGTGATTCAGTCAAATATGTTTAGATGTCCAGATAAGCAATGTCTGGCCACTGTGTTGGGTCGTTGATCCAATTCGACGGGAAAGATTGAAGGGGCATGACAACTGACCAATTAATTTTAATTTATGAAGGTATTGTGAAAATGCAGGTTCAGGCGAGGTAGCAAAATAACTATTAGACTATGTGTATAAAACAAAGGTTTGCTTAACACAAAATGAATACATACAAACTTGTCAAAATTGCTATCCAGACAAATGTCAAATTGCATTGACATCTATAGGATGTCATCGTCTTTGGTTTTCCAGCCATGACAATATACGAATACGAAGTACCCGTATGTGCCAGTCTCATGTATCAGAGCAGTGATGTGACTGGCTGAGAGTGTAGTTATTAATCACCACTTCTCTTCAATCTTTTTTCCACTTCCCCCAGCCCTTTTGCACTTTTCACTTCTGCACCTACTTGAACCAAACTACCAGGTGCGCTTGTGCCCATGACCTACCGCTTTGCATTTGTTGTTGCGCTTGCACGATTAAATAGGGCCCTGAGACTTCAATTTGCATTTACTGTAAGCCTTCAAAGTAGGCTGTATCCTCGTGAATAAACGATCTCTAAGACAAGCTCTGGAGTAATAAATACATTTAGAATGAAAGGGGAAAAACAGTTTATTATAAGCAAGATAACTAAATGACTTGACAGCTAGAGGACTGGTTTACTTGAAGAGGACACTGTCTACAATGCTGCGTGCCAGCTTGTGTTTTAATATACTGGCCATTTGTCATCTGACAGCTCATAAATCCTATTTCAGTCAGATATCTCACGTTTGAAATGTTTATTATAGCAGTAGAACATAGTAGGACTTTGGCGTCTAGGCTCTGACCTCATCCACCTGTGGGCTCCGGCTAGGGGGTTTAAGATATTTGTTCATCACTTCCGAATATTTCCGAATATTAATTAGCATAATTTTAAGGCATTATGGGTGTAATACCATTTTATAATTAGTTCTCATTTAGAGTATGGTACAATTGTTATAACAACCTCATGATGCATCATAGATATATTCAGATGTTTGTCTCAGCTTTGTAATATTCTTTAGCAACCATGGTTTCTTTTAAACCACTTAGCGTCTAGAGTCTTGAACAAAAAATCTCAGTTTGATTAAGACTTAATTATTAAGATTTAATTAGAGATAGCAAGAAATATTGTTGCATATAGTTTAATGTGTAAAATGCCTTCTCATGCATAATATACAGTAATATGGGTTTATGTGTTTTTGGCAAAAGGTCAAAATGTCCTTAGGCAATTCATGAGAGAAAGCACTGGCATGTTTTCACTTCAAACTGATTTGCTTTGCTTTCATCTCAGAATGTTACCTTTTTTTATTTTTCAGTAGCCTTAAGAAGGCAAACACATCCAGAGAAGAGAGCAGGGCTCCCGCGGGACTGAAGTAGAAAAGCTTTCTGTCTTTATTTAGGGCTAAAAGTCATCTGTCAAACTTTGTCCCGTTAAATGAAAGGTTGAAGGCGACAAAGACCGGTCTTTCTTCTGTATAAAGGCAGTACGTTGATCTGTTTTCTTTCAGGCTGGATCTGTGTATTAAAATAACCCCATTTTTAACTTTATTACAAGTTACAATCAGCATGTTATGATGTGCAAGGCCAGGGTCATAGTTGGAGACAGCCAAAGGCATCTGCACAGTGCAAGTCGGTTCATGTATATGGTGGCATTTAAGTTTGTTGGGCAGATTAAGAGTATCAACTAACTACACACACTGCATTGAAGCCAATCACAATGCAGACTACTTGCAGTCTGGAAAATCCAGTTGCATTTTGATTGCAATGTGTTCTGCATGAATTTACATTTGTTTTCCCTATCCAGATAAGATATCCACATACAGACCTTAATGCCAGATGTAAATAGAATCTTTATAAAGTTTTTGACCATTTAAAGCATTTCGGAGCAATATTTTTAGGAGTGGGTTCCAGTTTTGGTTTGTATCTTGCAGGACACAGGTGACACATTCCTGATGCTGGTTTCATACAATTGCATTGACAGTAATGCACCTGCAAAAGGAAAGAAGGTGAAAACTAACAAACATGAATGTAAACAAAAAAAATGTGGCTTTGCAATAGGAAAGAAAATATGTTTGACATTTGTTGGATCTCAAGGAAACACGGTGTGTTTTGTTTACAAAAAATAAATAAAACAGTCCACAAGGTATCTTCAATATAGGCTTGAGTGGGCTGGCTGGTTCATATTTTAAGTAGTCTCTGTGGGTTTTCTGATTACAATCAATCATCAACCACAGTACAAGTTCAATCATAGAAAGGCATTGTGGGTTTTGTTTGGTCATCGTGAGAACAGGTATATTTTCAATTCAGCTTTTACTGCAAAAGTGGCCATATCTTGCAGAAATGACTTATTGCATCTGTTGTGTTGCTGACTGGCAACTTGCAGAATTGCTTTAAATTTCGGCATCCGTGATATTTATTTCCTTGTGTGAAAAAAGCCTCTGAATAAACATTTAGACAATCACACTATCCATTCAATCCAACTATGACTTCCCTGTGAAACCAGACTAATGAAAATCTTTTAACTGGTTAACAGTTAAATCAGGATGTAGGGAAAACCTCTGAGATACATGATACCATTAAATCAAGAACTAACAATTAAGTGAATTAATGTGCATAGAAATAACATTTTATCACAGCTTTCCTGACATTTTTATATAGCCGTGAACTGGGATGAACCTCCATCATGTCTAAGGTTTATTTTAAACTGACTTCACTGTCTAGAGTTTAGTGTTTAGTTGAACTTCAATAAGCACGACTGCACAACAAACTCTCTGCCTCTTGTCTCTGAGAGCCAGCTCTGCATATGTAGCTTAATTGACAACTATTTTTCCCCCTTATTACATAATCATAAAATCATAAAATTACATAATCATATTCCCATGTCAGAAGTCTCTAAGTGGGAGAGACGGAGGGTATGAGGCCATTTGAAGTTCAAACTCATAACCCTGTGGCTAAGTTATGACGTGGATGGAGGCTGCAGACCCTTGTCTCTGTGAAACCGTTCTCCCTTGGTCAGCTTGCTTTGCATATCTGTGTGTGTGTGAGAGTGTTTATATGAGCAGGCATGTATAAGTCTCCATATGTGTTCTCATGCATGTCTTAATACATATCTCTGGGTCAGCAACTGTGTTTACATCAGTGTCTTCAAGCTGTATGTATTCATACAACATGTCTTTGCATATGTTTGCATGCTTGTTTAATTATGTGTTTTTAGTGTGTGTGTGTGTGTGTGTAGGTGTGTGTGTGTGTGTGTGTTTACTGTGTAGTCAGGTACAAGGTGCAGGAGCAGGGTTTTTTTTAATGGTGTCCTTCAGCTGCTCTGTGTTCCCCCCTCACAGCTAACACAATGAGGGTAATAGGATCATACATGACTGAATGCATGCAAAATGCCCCAGTGCCACTGCTGTCTGTGTGTGTTGTCTTGTCACACACCCCTAACATAGACTGACAGGCCCACATGCATCTAATTTGGTACACTGGAGGATGCTTTAAGGACTGGGATCCACTTGAAGGTAATGCCGAAAGACATACATACACCACATTGCCATACATACAAATTCAGTAAATATGCATTTCTGGGACACCAGTGTAGAAAAAGTATGCTCAACCCATAAGATCACTGACACTTCACAGTATCCAGCTTTAAAAACTGTATTTAAGACTTTTTGGGATTAATAAAGTATTTCTGATTCTGATTAAAGCTTTGCTAATCAGTATTTTAATATGGCAATAAATCAGCTGAAATGTGTTAATATCGTATATATGTGCTTTCAAGCATAAAAACATAACATAACAGATACAACTATTATTGACAAGGTTTCATTACATTTAGTAATTAAAGACTAGTGACTGATACTGGGTGGGACATTTTACAGAAAATTGTTCCATCTAGTACAAACTTGTCAGTTCTCTCTGGTGGACAAACAATGTAATGGCAAAGCTGCAAATTACCTCAAAGACAAAGTAATTCACCTTTTTTTTATTTGATATTTGATACTATAAAAAGGGGGGGTGACGTCATGATTGACAACTTGTGGTGTGTTCCCGATTGGTTCAGGCAGGGGTGTATAGGCAGGACTGCGATACAGCAGCTCCACCTCAGATCACTACTGTGCAGACTCTGGCTTCAAATGACATCACCAGCATGGGATGGCAGCTCTCGCATCTGGAGTATATTTTTGTACAGTAGGAAGTGGAGATGCATCATCCATCTTTACATATAGTCTATCTGATTAACCCACTGATGTATCACTAACTCTGCAGTTCCCCTCACCTTGAAGCTTTTTAGCAACTTTCAGAAACTTTTCAGTTTTGGGTCAGTCTCAATAAAAAAGCTGTAAAACACACTTTAAACTACCTGTCCACAACCAAATAACAGACAGACAAAGAAAACTACTAGCTGATGAACACAGTGGAGTATTTACCACCTAAAGAGCCATAATTTAAATAGAGCTAAAAGGAGAGTATACCGGAATATAGGACTTTCATTCATTAGGTGAACAGAAAAACTACTTTAAATGAATGCAACTGTTGCTCTGTGTCTGCTTGATGTAAAACAGACAATTTTAATTAAAAGGTTAGCCATATCAATTTTATAGTGATATGTCAGTGTCAGTTTAAGAAAATGACGAAGCCTGGTTTTGACATCCAAGTCTGTCAGACGTACATAAGTCTCATGTTTTAGTTTGCCTGAAAAGTACACTTTTAAACAAGCAGAGTGGCTTAAATTAACTTGACATACATATACATACTGGAGTTTTATGTCCTTACGCATTCAAAGGTGGTTGTCTTTTCTTGTTCGTCATCTTAGTTACAAGAGCACAGTTTAGAAAATCTGTTATAGTGTTATGAGACCAACATAAAAACGTAAAGTAATAAAATACACAGTGCTTGCATTGCAAAGTGTATTTTTATTATTTTATTGATTATTTCTCTATATATATATGACAGCCAATGAATTCCCAGATTTTCTTGAATACATTTCAAAATAATAAGCCCTAAGGATACAGTCTGCAACTTCTGCAAACTGAAGATTCACACAGATGATACATTTACATAAACGGTATGTCTTTTCTTAGTGAATGTGCTGTAGACGACATGTCAACATACAACCATACTTGTCGCAGTACATATATAAATTGGTACATTGTAGCTAAACAATCTGCTAATCTGAAGGGCAAAAATACAATGGCAAAGTCAGAAGACAATAACTTGGTCTGTTGTAGTCATTAGACTTATTTGGCAGAACTGACATCTTCCTCTATGGGTACACCTGCCTCTGAGTTTAATGACAATGTGATTTGGCATACTGCAGCACTAATAAAACTGTTGAACACCAGTTGGGATTAGCAGTCTGTAAACATATCCATCCACTTGTAAGACAAATCAAACCTTTCTTTTAACGAGATATATTTACACAACGCAATAGAATTAAAGTCACCCATTCCTCATGAAGGGTTGCCAGACTTGTACAATGTGTATAATTTAAATACACTTTCACTGTTGTTGTTTTGGATTCTCTAGATAAAGCCCTTAATGGAGTGCATGGTTTATAACAAACCTGCTCGTCTAGACTTTTACAACATTCTCACTCTACTAAGAATCCTCTGCAATAAATTCAGTACTTTTAGGCATTAGAAGTGGCAAGAAGTATATCTTCTCAAAAGTAATTGAAAAGAAGTGTTTATGGTCAGACACATTTTATCTATGGCCAGCCTACACTGAATTTGTCTGAAACCTGAATTGGAAAGGCATTTCGTTTGTGTAATCTCATGTTGCCCATTCGGGACCTAATTTGGAATGGTTGAAACCTAAAAATGTTACGATGCAGAGGAACCCAAGAGCAGACTCAGAGATGAGGAGACAGGGATGTGATTCAGAATGACTCTGGGGACGGGGCTGGCAGAAGACAGGCTGGGACTGGTGGCTGACCAAACCAGAGACCAAGGCAGGGAAGGCAAGGACCAAAAATCTGGAGCCGGAGTAGGCGGAACTGCAGGGCAGAGGGAAAAAGAGTTAGACCAAGCAAAACAACAAAAACAGACTTTATTCTAGCAGGAAAGGGGCTGGAAACACAGACTAACTGGTAGTGACTTTGATCTGGTGGTGTAGAAACGGCTGAGCAGAGTATAAGTAGAGGTTTTGATTATGGAACTGGCGTCAGCTGTGACTCCAGCACACCTGTCTCCATTCACTCAATCACACACACACACACACACACACACAGAAACCACTTAGGGAGTGGCAGCTGTTGAGGAGGGCCCAAGATCAGGGTGTAGAGGCCTCCAGAGGCAACACCACAGGAGCAGATGTAACAAAAAAGCTGCTCTGCGGTGGATGTGTACATAATAAGGCTGGAACTATTGATTTCTTTCATGATTAATGAATTCATCGTTTTCTCTATAAAATTTCAAAATTGTGACAAATGCTTATGCATCACATGTGATTGCTTCTTTGGCCAACCAACAGTCCAAAAGACTGCCAGTCATAAATGGCAAAAAAGCAGCAAATCCTCACATTTAAGAAGCTGAAAGCAGCAAATGTTTGATGTTTTTGCTTGAAAAATGACAAAACTATCAAAATAGTGATTAGTGAATGAATAGTGATTCATTTTCTTTTGATTGGCTCATTAATTTATCCACTGACCATTGCAGCTTCAGTACATTAATCACAAAACAGCACGTTGAACATCTTTTTTTCATAGTTTTGGGGCCTGACGCCCTGATTGGTCTGTTTTTTGACTTTCAACAGATATCCTAGTTAAATAAGTAAATCTTATTTTGACCACTTTGTACTTGGGCAACCTAAAGATAGTAGGCAGAGATTACTATTGAAATTGTACAAAGTTGCAAAGAGTGTTGAAGTAACTAGAAATGCTGTACAGAAATGTAAGTAAGCTACATGAATTTAGTTTTTGTGAGCCAGAGGTGAAGAGATCAGCAAACACTCTTGTTTACTGTTGTTTGTGTGACACTTGTCAATGTGATTACTCCCTGCATGGGAATGAATTCCAACCAGTTTTCATATCTCATATCCATCTAGTGTTTTAGAGGAACAAAAAACACAAAGAATCTGTACTCTTTTATTTCCATCAAGGACTATTTTACCAACATCACCTCCTCAGGTGAAACTGGCTGCTCTAGTTGTCTTTCAGCTGTCTGAACAAGTGAACCGTGGCTGTGGCTATATAGTGCATCTCTAGGTGAACCCGTATCAAACCATGTGAAGCAGAGCACTGGCAAATAAGTGTGCTCAATGAACTCAGAACACATAAACAAAGGTGTTGGAAAGAAGAAAGTGGTTGTTCTGGACATTGCACGGGTGTGAAAAAACTAGCAGAGCATTTCAGGAAAAGAAGCACATCTGGTCTTTAATGTGCTCAGTTCACCTCAAGTGTACATAAAGAAATACTCAGAGACTCCACACTGTCACACTTGGAAGACATTTGCAGTGACATGACATCCATTTAACTGTCAGGGCATCAGGAAACCAATAATTAATGTCACCCAGTAAGGACCATTTGAATGTGTATGATTGTTCAAATTGTATGTTACAGACTCAAAGGGCACGGAACACTATTGTTCCAAGTTAAAAGTAAATCACATTGAAATGCGTCATCTAAATTTGGGCAATTTGGTTTCCTATATCAGTGTCCTTTTAACAGGTCAGCTGTTTCAGCCCTTTGCCCTCTGCAGTGCAGTTTAAGCCTTCTGAAAAATGTTCTCAAAAGGTTAACACTGAGCCAATTCATTAACATGCTGACAAATTAAAAACATCTCTAAATGCCACCCAATCAACCTAATTTACTTACAAGGCACTTCGTACTTTGGCACCAATGGTATTGTCCAAGTTTTAAGTATGTAGATTTTAACTTTTTTGTTTGCAGTTTGCAGTTTACCGATGGATGTACAGACAACTATCACTGGATTAGTTTGATACTGAACATTATAACTCTGAAAGGAATGCCATCTCAGATTTACCAGGAGTTGTGTGTTACAGCCACTGCTTCAGCTCCAACTACAAACTGCATTTCTTATACTGTTGCTGATATTTAAACAAATCACCCACCTTCCTGAATAGGCTAACTTAACGAGGTTGTGATATATAGAGAGTGAATAAATGAATAAAAGCAATATGTGCAATACAGTTGCTAATTGATTCACTGTGGTTACTTGCTAAAAGCAGAGAAACAACCAGAGAAAGCTCAACAGATTGTCATTACCAGGCAGACAGGTGTTTGGTCTCAAATCTCTTCACCTCAGCACCCCTCCTTTCCTACACCCATCCAAACATCACACAGTTAAAATACAAAGAACAACACAATGTTTTTCTGTTGATCTTCATGGCTGGTTAGATTTAGTCCAAATACAAATAGTTGTTTTTAGTTATTAGGGACTATTTGTTGAAAAAGACAATATGACAGGGAACATCTCCTTGTTCAAAGTACCCGTCTTCCCTTTAATAGTAAAGAGTCTATCACTTGTAGAGTGGGGCAGTGATATAGTGTTTGTTAAGACCGTAGCCCATATTTATCTATCGATAGCCGTCGGCCACAAAGCAGATGTTTTGATGAGCCGTCTTGTGTTAGAGTCCATTCACTTGACACCTTTTGAGACTGTTCCTTTTGAAATGGCCAGCAGCTCTACAATCACGGTGAAGCTCAAACCCGCACTCCAGACACCCGCCAACACCGTGTCTTTTTCATGGTCTGTTAGCTCAAGTATGAGGACCATTCTAAGTAATCCATTCACATGCAAAGCAAGTGTGAAAATTGGAGTTGCTGTTGCATGCAACTGTTTATATAGAGACTCATTTGCAAAAGGAACAGGAGAGCCACTTTCTCTGCAGTGTTTGTGTCTGTCGGTGAGTTCTTCTGTTGATGCAGTTTGTCTGTGTTTGGCTTGAGTTATCGTAATGTCTATGACTGCTGTGACATGTTCAAAACTTATAAAGTGTCCAAATTGCAGGAGGAAATGATAAAAATTAGTTGTTTTTTAATAATTTCCTTCTGCCATTTGGACACTCAAGAGACATTTGTCTACGCTGTGTCCTGTAATGCATTTATCTTACAATAGAACCATATACAGTCTTCCACCCTGCATCAATCCTGCATTAAGTTGTTTAGTTTTGAATTAGGATTAGTTTGTTTCATTTAACACAACAGTCTTACATGCTTAGCCTGACCACTACCCTGATCACTCTAATTCACTTTAGTGAATTACACTCATCCTGTATCAATGTTAGTACCATCTAATCAGCTGCTTACACACTAGGAGCAACATGGCTCTATAAAAGTAAAAAATATAAAATCCTGATCTGAAGAAAGATTTTTCCTAAGCCATACTACAAAGGTTTTGTTTAATTTTTCTTTGGTTTGTTTTTATCATAACACAATTTAATTTACATTTAAAACATATGTCGCACAAATGCCAATGTCACCCAGTGAATAAAAATTTCAAACCAAATAACCCACCTGGTCCAGGTCTTCAGCTTATAGTATACACTGGTTCTTTTAAGATCAGTGGAAAAGCAGTGTTGGGTTTTCTAAACACGGTAGAATAAGGTAAGTTTAGCAACACTTTCTGTATTAACGATTGCTTGAAAAATAAAATTACCAAAATGAATCAATGTTAAATATCAAATAAAATAGGCACAATTTAATACATTAAAATTGGTAAATCCACCTGGTTAAAACAGATAAAAAGTCTGATAATAAATAAGGTGCATCAACAGGGAAGGAAATCTTAAATCCATAAAACTAACGGGAAATCTTAAATTCCAAATGAAAGAGGGGGAATTTCAGATACTCATTATCTTTGGCGTTTATCCGGCCTCCTGCCCCTGTTGTCCTCCCACTCTGAAGAAAAGGTCTTCCTGACTACCAAAACCAAAGGGATTATAAGCACTCTGTACATCCAACATACAGTACCGTCAAAAGTTTGGACACACTTTCCCTTTCACTTAAATGGGAAAGTGTGTCCAAACTTTTGACTGGTACTGTAGTTAAAACAAACAATCATCTTTTTTTTAACTTTTACAGTTATACTAATTTCAAATGTACAGAACATGCACATCTACCTCAAAGGAAGAGTCTAGGATAATCATTTAACAGATAAATAATATATACAGGCAGATTCTGAGAGATAAGCGGCACATAATAAATAATGTACATTCTTCAACTTAGGCCAAAGACGGTTGACTAAGACTTTGTTCTCCAATAATCTGTTTATTTTCCAAAGTTCACACAGATAAAAGTGTGAGACCACTTTAAAGATGACTTTGAAAAACTGAGAAAACTTAAGCTAAATTGCAACAAGGAATACAGCTTACAGTGTGGAGGCCAATGGCCTGGACCTTTCATGCTCCGGAGGGCTACAATTGGATACACTTGTGGAGCAGAGAGCAGCTGGCTATGTTCAATTTGTTCTCTACTTAACTAGATATAGTACAGATGGGTTTATACTTGACATGAGGGGTTAATGGTAGTCCCTACAGGATAGATTGTCATTTATATTTAAGCATCAGATTTTCAGTCAGTAGCACCACTGTAACACTAGACGCATGTGTCGTAAGTGATCAGGCAGCATTGTGCTTTATGTTCCCCAAAGATACTGTTTATATTCATTTACTTTGTTATATAGAGTGACAGTGGGCTACACACTTGCTTACAGAACTGTTGCTTATATACAGCCTTGCACGTATGATGAATCCCCAGTCAGTTGAAATGGATCACCTAGGCTGCAGCTTGTCTGGACCTCCATTAGAGCAGCTGCTCATGTGATGAGAATTGCTGATATGTTATAAACAGTGTATGTGAATGGCATCTGTGTTCAGTGACCTATCAAGCCAGTAAGTCACTGCAGTAATTCCTTATGTTTGGAATTGTATTGTTTCTATTTATTAAGATTTAAGAAAAGTACCTTTTAGGTTTAGGCAGTAAAACTACTTGGTTAGGTTTAGGAAAAGATCATGGTTTGGTTTAAGTCACATACCTTAAAACACTCAACGCTGAGTTTTGGTTTCATACATGAAGCCTGGTCTCCTGGGTGAAAGTCCTGACAGATGGGTTTATGTTAAAAGCCTGGTGCGCCTGTGTCTCAAGCACAAGGTACCTTTTAGGTTTAGGCAAAAAACAACAAAGCTACTTAGTTAGGTTGAAAGTCTAGTCTAGTAGAAAGAATGCCAACTGAATGTCAGTTTGAAACCTTCTTTACCTCCTCCATCAACGTGGTTCTTTCAGTTTTCTGGGTAGAGTTTTCACAGTTACTTCAATAGCTACAGAAAAACTAAAGCATTATTCCCCGTTCTTTATTCAATTATACAACAAGTTTACACCTTGTGTAAAAGCGCTATTATACATCAATGGCTATCCTTCTGTTCTGGTTGTGCGATGGTTGACCCACTTCCATTGTGCCGTAAATCAAGCATTATTTTTCCCGGGAAATCAGAATTACACAGTGAAAGCGAGACCTATAGATAACCAATCTAGGCACTGATGGTCATTATTCTATAGCCATTACATTGTGCAATCAACATTTACTTCATAATGAGAAGGTTTGTCTTTTGCTTCTTTACATGTACAATGGGGGGAATTAAATGGTGAGATCCAACAAGTACACTGTTGCCAATGCCAGGGTAAAGTTCCCACCCACTCAACTCCAAATGCAGAGTGAACCATACACTGGCTTGCAAATGAGACACTCTTCATTCACAGCATCACCTTAATTAAAAAGTGAATGGACCCCAGCTTTGATCTGCTACTAGTTGACTTTGGCCATCCAGATGATCAGGATAACAGAATGAGGTATCAGCTGCCTGCTAGTGACACCTTGTGGTGAATTATCTAGACAGACAGGAAAGAGAGGGAGAGGACAAGATGTGGCTATTAAAGGAACAAGATAGAGGGACAGAAAGAGAGAAACAGTTTTGCTTACTTTGGGATCCACGGAAAGTCCAAATGAATATCTCAACACAGTATTGATCCAGACACTGTCAGTCCAATTCTTCATCTCAGCCCGTCCACCTCCCGCTCCTAGTCTCTCCATCTCCCTGTCAAATTCAAATTTGTCTCGTGTTTTTCCTCCTCTCTCTCTCTCCCTCTCATGCACAGATTGTCTCTCGCTCCTATGGTGCCCCAGGGTATAATCAAATAGCTGCCACAGAGATGGAGTGTATCAGGAACTGGCATGCAGATCAGGGTATGTGTGCGTGTGAGCATGCTCTTTTACCTAATGTCGTCACAAAAATAGATCCTCGAGATGATCACAGCCTCTGCTGTTTATACTGCACCTTATCGATTACGTCAGTCAAACATTTTGACTATTGCTGCCACCAACTCATAGCTTCCTATTTCCCACATAACTGCAAGGTTAGTTAAAATTTCAGATCAGGCAGAAAAGAGCTGTAAACAAAATAATATGAATGTACTGTGATGAAACACATCAGTACTGGTTTATAAAAATTTGCATGTCATGGGGTGAAAATGTCTCAACACGCTACCTACTGTTTTAAATCAGCCCTGATCCTGCGAGGCCATTGCTGGTTGGTACCTGTCTACGTCTTGAAACGTATCTAAAAAACTAAAATCAGTGCCAGACAATCTCCCACGTGTCCCCTGACACACCCACACTATGTAGCCACAAGGCCACGCCTCCTACAGGTGTTGTTCCCTCAATTTGAGGGTGGAGTTACGTTTTAATATATAACTTTGCAAGTTATCACTGTTATCACAAGAGTAAAAACACAAGTCACATGAAAAAGTCATAATAAACTGTAAGAATGGATCAGAAAAAAGGTGCCAAATCAGCAGCTGCCACCGAGAAGAATTATCCGCGGGGGGGGGGGCAGCGCTCCAGAGAGGTGACTGTACTCAGCTGACACACTGGGTGCGTTCACTGGGTCAGGGTCAGGGGGTGTGAGTTCAGGCAGGTGAGTACAACAACAAACTTACATAATGTTGTAACTCATTGCACAGATGAGAGAATCAGCCACCAATGAGTTGCCTAGGCTTGTGTGTTCGCGGTTCACAGTGTGTGAACACTATGCAGTTTCTCCTTTGCTTAAATATGTGTGATTGTTGACTACAGTCGCCTTGGAGTCTGTCTTGTAATATTACACATCTATGTGTGGCCTGACTGTTGGTTCTATAAGAAGTGTCCTATTGGAGTGGCTATTTAATTTATAATTTATAAGTGGCTATTTAATTTATGTGATTTAATGCTTGTCACATCCTCCATGGAGTCAATGGAATTTTATTAATTGTTAGTCATCGTCTGAGTTTTCTCCTCTTTTCTGGTTAATTCCAGTAAGGCTATAGGAACGTGGTTATATATTTATATTTAATAATCAGTTGTATGCACAGGCTGCAAAGTGCTGTCTACAGAAATGAAATGTATTGTTTGGAAATCAGGGCTCATGCTGTTCTCTCTGCCCTCCTGCAGCCGCAGACACACCAGCAACTCATTCTTCTCTGCTGCAGCTGCTGATTTGGCTCCTTTTCTTTTGTTCTATTCTCACAGGGGTTATCAGAACATTGTCATGTGACGTTTGTTTTTACTCTGTAATGGATAAACCTGACCCTATTGCCAAACAAGAACCTTGATATTGGACTATTGCGCAAACATAGAAGAACAACACTTGGTTAAAAAAAGTTCAAGGGGATTTGAACTCTCCTGAATAAAGGTTGGACGAGCTACACACCCACCAAGCACCCTTACTTTCCACCTTGTTACATAATGGCCACATGACTTCCTGCATTGCCACTGAACACTGGTATTGAGATACACTCAGTGGCCTCTTTTTTAGGTACACACGTACAATGTTCAATAATCCAATAAAACAATTCTGCAGTTCTGTTCTGAACTCATTCATTCAATTATTTAGTTTTAGCACCGAGGTTATAGTTACATAGTTATAGTGTTGCACTAAAACTGCGTTATATTTGAGGGATTTCTAATATTCTGCCCCCCTTATGTATTTAAATAAGAGAGCACACAAACAGACACACCTCTTTAATATAATGCAGTCCAGTCCAGTGCCTCAGCATCTTTGGCTAAGAGTGTAAACAGTGAGGTGTGAAATCGTCCAATGTGAATGTAATTCCAAGGATACTGGTCTGTATGAACCACTTACTGGATGGTATTTCATGGTCTCATTGGTACCTGATGCAACACACATCCACCAGTGCAGCCCTATGCATTGTTTTAATGGAGGGTTGCTTTCATTCGGACTGCCCGATAATGCTCTTGTAGCTGAATGGGAGCAAATTACCCCTGCAGTCAAACTTTTGTAGACAGCCTTCCCAAAAGAGTGGTGGGTGTAACATTTGCATGCCTATTGGCCATGTGGTGTATGCTGTGATTATGTGTTTGTATGTGTGCCTGTTTCAGGCCTCCACAGGAAGTTTGTATTGAGAGAAGTAGACCATTAACCAGGCTTTACTTGATTCTGCTGCTTAATCAGCCTTTAACTCCCCTAGGCCGTGCTGCAGTAATACCAGCACCACAGAAGAGGAGACTGAAAGACAGAAGACGCATAAGAGACAATGAGGGATAAATGAAGAAATTGTGGGGGAATTAGAGATGAAGAAGAATGGGATGATGAGAAAATGCTGCCAAATCAAAAATAGAAAAAAAACATCTCTCTGAAGTATTGGTTTTCATATCTAAAGATTAGAGTTTGGTGCATTCCAGGGTTCCACTTCCCTCACAAAATAAGAGCTGGTTTCAGCTCAAATAAATTCACTCAAAAACAAATTTCATAATGTTGTCACTGTAGACTTTTAACAGTTTAGTCAATATTTAAGGGCAGAAAACCATTAATCTGGTGTCATATCATTTTTGCCTTTTAAATAGAAGAAAAAGGTTACATAAAAACAACTACTAATCCCAATCTATACATAACACAGGCTTAATTCCACTGTTTTCAGGTCATGTCTGCCAAGGCATTCCCCCCATGCTCTGTCTATCTAGACATTGTTTGAAGAAAAATCATATAATACGTCAAAACAAAAGAAAGCTGTTTTAGGGTGGATGTTGAGAGTAGTGACGGTTTCCCTGTGTTTGTGCTTGACCTCCACTGAAGCCACCTACACTTTCTATACACTCAACTATAAAGCTTTGGCTAGTGTTTGGCAACCACTCTCTTCCATCTGCCCTTCTCTTGTGTCTGTCACTTTGAGCATGTGTCCTTGAATACTGATGATATAATATGATGAAATCTACCAGTTGTTTTTGTTGTGCCTTTGCCTTAGGCTACATGTCTAATTAATTATTACCACCCAGGGTAACTGCAGATTTTGAAGTCTTTGTTGCACCATGCATGCTGGTGAGGAGTATTCTGTCAGAGGGTACCTTTACATTTTGAATGTCAGGTCCGTTCCTGTGCCATGTGCTTGTTAAGTTGTAGTTTAATATTCTGGTTTGGTACATTTCAAACTACAACTCAGACAGCACATGCCTGTGTGAAGGCTAGAGGATCATCTACATTTGATATTGTGTTTGTTCGGCATAGATTGGTATAGCTAATGGATGGAAAACATATTTGCTAATGCAAAATGACTGTCAATGAACATAATTTTTAAACCCAGATGGAGTCTGGAGCTAGTGTAAGGTATGAGGCTAGTAAGACTAAAACCACAGAGTCTGGCCCTGGGAAATCTGAAAAGAAAAACCTCCCTTGGGTTTTTCAATTCTGGCAGGGACCAGGTGGTATTTCCATTCTTCCTTTGTGGTTTTGTTTCAAATGTATCACTATTTGTGGCCATTCTGTGGTTTCACTTGCTGTTTCAGCTGTTCCTCTAGCATTTGTGGTCCAATTATGCTTAATTGTGACAACAATGATCTGCTGTTTGAATTTTCATTAACTGTGAACAGCATCTGTGATTGTAGTCCAAATCAGAAATGAAAAGAAATGAGTGATGGTTAGCTGCAAACATTCATTGGCAGGGTGGACTTTTCAACTGCTCATTTCTTCAGCTTATTTTACAAGCATGAGTAGCTGTCGAACCTCGCCGTACACCCCTGCTCCCTCTCCAGAGTTTTACAGTGAGGGAATTCAATTACATCCAGCCCCTAGAAAGACAGGGAGAAAGATAGAAAAGATAGAGGGGAGACTGAAGAAGAAAAAGAGAAAAAAAATCAGTGACAATCCAGCTGAGCTCGACAGTGCAGCTCCTTTCTCTGCTTCGCACTCATTTTGTTTTGTCCTGCAGCGATGAAAGTGTATGTCTGGGTGTTTATTTCACACAAACTCACCACATTAACCTCTGGAACGCTCTCAATGATTTTTTTGTTTCTTTATTCATTCCTTTTATTTTATCCCTCTTTCCCTACTTCTGTTCTTTGCTCTGTTTCTCATCCCAGCGATTCGTTACCTCTCTCTGTCTCCTCTCCCACTGCTTTCATCTCTCTCATGTTTGTGGCTGCCTCCCTATACAGTATGTGTCAGTGTTAACCAATGCACGTGACTCACATATGATATATTTCAACAGTAATTATTTATCATTATGACTGTCCTGTTAGTCAGGAGAATTTAAGTTTCTCGATATGGTCTCTAAATAATGTTTTACTGGCTTTGTAACTAATTTTGGAGTATTAAATCCTTTCCAAATCTTTTGTATGATTTTGGCTTCAAAACGATTCAATATTGCATCAACTGGCTTTGGCACTTCAATTCAAAACTATCTATTGACACTAGCTTAGCCTGGCTCCAAACTTCTGAATCCCTGCCCATTTCGCAGATTTTTTTGTTGTTGATTGAAATAAATCTGGGGTGGGCTCATTGACATCTGTGTCACTTGGGTTGGAGAAGCAGTTGACCAATCAGAGCCTTGTTGGCAGAATTTAGAAAAGGGTCGTCATCTTCCTGTACCAGATACACAAAAATAGCTACTTCCCTGAAAAATTGCAACAGAAAAATGTCACAAGCGTGGATGAACTCAACACATCTGTACAGGTTGTTATAAGCTGACTTGCATAAATAACACATATTTCTTCTATGATTTTAGAAAACTACACCTAGCAACTGCATCTGTGTCAACTGAAAATGACATCAGTCGAACGGATTCTTCCATAGAAACAAATCAACCCCTCCATCCCAACTGGGAAATCAAATAACATGAAGAACATGTCATCGGGTCCCTTTGGGGTTGGGTCTCTTAAAAAAACAAAAGTCTTTATGCACTTAGGGTTTGTATACATTTTTCAGGGGTCTGTTTCACTTTTAGGTTGAGGTCAGGACTTTAAAGTTTTTTTAAAGACTTTAAAGCACCAAAAACAAAAACCATCGCATCAATCTGCGGTTTGGACAATTAATGGAATTAAGAAAAGTCAGTGGGTTATGATCTGTATGTACAACCAACGGAACTCCCGAGTCCACATAGACCTCAAAATGTTGCAAAGCCCACACCAAAGCCAAAGCTTCTTTCTCTATGACAGAATAATTCATCTGATACGCGTTAAATTTCTTAGAGAAAAAACTCACAGGACGCTCCACCGCACTTTCGTCCAACTGGGTCAACACCGCACCAGCACCGATATCACTTGCATCCACCTGTAACTGAAATGGGCAGCTCATACAAGGAGCTGCAAGAACAGGAGGGGAACACAGAACCGCTTT
>JAVQJL010076967.1:0-24375 GCA_036024295.1 Nannoperca obscura
TCTCTCTATCTCTCTCTCCTCTCTCTTTCGCTCTCTCTCTCTCTCTCTCTCTCTCTCTCTCTCTCTCTCATATTTCTCAAGTTTTATTTGTCAGAACACACTTTTGAAACACCTAGCGATTGCCTAGTTCTGATGTTATGTGACGCTGAACGGGCGTATGCAGTATTTTATTTGACTTTTGTGATTGATAGAGTTGTGGGGGTTGAGCCATCTGTGGCATATTTTGGGAAATCTGTGTTTCATACCCGTGTGTACCCATGGGAGGATGTGGCATCAGCTGCACAGATGAGACCACACAGACCAGTTTTTATTGGACACCTAGCTTATTGGCTGCGCTATATTGCACAATTATTACATCTCAATTCTCTCTGATAAACCTTAATATTCAAATTTGTTCTTTTTCAGTTTCCGATCAGTTTTCCCGTTGGACATTGCAGTGAGACAAACAAAATGATGAACTTGTCCTTTGCTGCAGACACACCTTTGTTTTGAGTTCAGAATAACTGAGAGCAACATGCTTGAAAGTGTCATGTGCGTCACAGATTTATCAATCCTGATTGCAGAGATGATACGATTTTCCTCCCCCGACTTCCTGTGGTGAAAGCACATTGATGCCATGGAGTCAAAATGCAAATCTATAAAGGTTATGGTTTCGGGTGTATAAGTAGCAACACATTGTAAAAACATTGAGAGGCTTTTGAGTGAGAGATCAGAGACCATTTTTTATGTAAAATGTGGTCATATTACATGGATGAAAAAGAAAACAAACAACAAACAACAGTTACATTTTCAAAATGTTTCTTATGTTAAGTTAAAATTAATATCTGTGTAATTGTAACCCAAATGTAACCTACCTGCTCACAATATCTAAATCAAAGGTTGCATAACGTATATTTAAGATTGGTGTACTAACTGTTATCCTGCGGTTTTCACACCTTTGAATCACTCCCGCCCTTCTGGGTGCTGCTTTCAACATGTTTTAAGGTGCAGGATATGCAGTACGATGGCACATGCTTGAGGGTATGTAAAAATGTTTTCCTGCACATTGTGTTTTTCAATCAATCACCAGACCCATCTCTCAGGAAATGTCTCATGAAATGTCTCTCCAGCTGCAATCGAGATAATGCAACAGCTCAAGAAAAAGTTTATGTATGGGGAATGTGAATAGTTGCGCTGATAGTGAAACGCGGCTGAATACAAATAAAATATATCTACAAGAACCGTATTCCGTTTTTTATTGACCACAACCTTCCTTTGTTGAAAACAAGTCCGGCCACGAGGCAGAGGAAGAACTTTAACTTCCTCATGGCCTCGCCATGTGGGTCTGACTCACTGGCCTTCAGCCAGCCAGCTCACACCCATCGCTGACAGACAACAAGTGTGGTATTCTGCCATGGCTATTCATAGCAGACAATGGGGCTGAATGCCAAAGAAAAGTCACTTTACACTCTTTTCTTCTTGTTATTGGAGTCTAGTTCTCAGATGAAGATCTAAACCAATGAGTATCATCATGATGATAAAAAGTATTTTCCAGCTGATTGGCAGCTGTGCAGAAACTGAAGACTCTGAGATGTTTCTCACAGTCTTTGATACTTATCAGTGTTGTGTGCATTCTGTGCATAATAAAGGAAGTTTGAAAAACTTCAAAAAGCATATCCTCTTGAGCCATATCTGTTGAAATGTACAGTTTTCTGCCATGGACCAGATTTTATGTTTATGCTGACCAGTTCACAAGTGCTGTAAGGGTAGTGCTTTAGTATATCCATATCATACACTACTGTTTGTGTTGTGTCAATGTATTTACAGGTTCTCTTACATGGATATGAGTTTACAGAACGTATCAATATTCCCAGTTTGATCACTGCTGGCTGAAGTGTCTAAATCTTAGTAATGCTATGTGGTTCTTAATGTTAAGCTAATAATAATTTTAATTGCAGACTCCTCTACTTGAAATATAAACATTTTGTTTGAAGTTTGCCAATAGCGCTAGTCTGTACATTACCA
This sequence comes from Nannoperca obscura, assembly GCA_036024295.1. Taxonomy (NCBI): domain Eukaryota; kingdom Metazoa; phylum Chordata; class Actinopteri; order Centrarchiformes; family Percichthyidae; genus Nannoperca; species Nannoperca obscura. Next base: position 2,005 of record JAVQJL010076967.1, read on the forward strand.
CATTTCGTGAATGCAGTTTAATTATTTCCCTGGACTACTATTCTGACTGTGTAGCGTTGGCACCAAACATAGTACAAAACTGTGTTAACTATATGGTGTCATTTGTGTGATAGTGGGCCTCTCTGCTGTGGTTGAGATAAAATTGCAAAATTCGTACAGGAAACTGCTGTGGCTGTTCTTCTTACTTTAGAGAAAAAAATATTAGTTGGGTAACGACAACTCAGACTGCTATCTGACATTTTACAGCACTAGACTTTATTGATAGCATTTGAATGTAACATTCGATGAAACAATAGTCAACTATAGATTCGGAGAGTTGTATTATTTAGGAAAACAAAATATTTAATTTTTTATACCTACGCAAAAAAAGGTTCAGTTGTAAACATAACACATCTTTGTTTACACACATGTTTACTGGAGTGTTTCTACATTTTTACAACCATCAAATTATAGTAAATAACTTTTTTGGAATCATTTTTGTTTTCCTTTTCACTCTCAGTCTAGCAGATTTGCACCAGACCTCTGGGCAAATTATGCATTATTTGTTTGTCAAGTCTGTTTCGATTCTCATTTGAAGGACTGTGCCCTACAGAGGCTATGAATCCTGCGCTGACACACTCAGGGTGTTCACCCAAAACAGATGTGAACACCTTTAAACACCTTTAAGACTTAAAAAAAGTAATTATTTGTTAGCACTTTAACATTGTTTAATGTGCAGACCCCAAATAATAAAAATGCATTTTAAAATGTTACTAATATACTACAGCTGATAGTGACCTTTTATTGTGGATTATTGGGAAGTTGCTCCAGTTTTTAATGATTATTTTGTAGACCACTACTAAGCCTACTCTAAAGGCCATACTCCCACTTATTGCTGCTGACTGTGCCACAACAGTTTGTTCAAAACTGTATTTGTTCATCAAGTCATGTTAAATCACAAGTCTCCACCTCACCTGCATCAATGCATAAACTGCCACCCCTGATTAGACTACTCCCCCTAGAATATAACTCTGCCCTTCAGGCCTTCAGACTCCCTCCATACTGTTCCCTCCAAAACCATTCCAGGCAGAACAAAGAGAGAACCGAAAGTGAGTTTATTATGAACTTTTCACCTTTACTGTTTTATGCGGTTGCATTGTTGTATTGTATTATTTTAGATTCCTGAGTTTAATCCGATGTTAATTAAGAAGAAAAGAGTGAAATGCCAGATTGTGGATGTATTAAAGATGTGAGTTAAAACGATAACCTATGTTAATATTATTTTTATTATTAGTAGTAGTAGTTTGACACTGTTCAGATCCTTAATATTTTCCCTTTTAATATTCCTTTGTATAGAAAAGAAGTTATCCAACAACCACCATCCAGCTGTTAACCATTTCAATCCACCATGACTACAAGAAATTGTTGGAACGGCTTCCTGGATCCTGTGTTCAAATGTACACCACATGAGATGTTCTGTGAGCCAACGCCCCCACAAACAGTTTAGCTTTTACACATATATTATTTGTAATAATAAACCCTTACAACAATGTTTAATAGAAGAAATACCACATGGCCAATAAATAAATAAAAACGATTTTTCTCTATGCACAATGCATAACATTTTAAGTCATGATCATCTAAAAGCAGGCCCCGCTTCTTAGACTAACAGTGCACTTTTCTGGCAAGAGTACTGCAGGTGCAGATAATCAACAGTATAGGTCAAACATTTGAGGTACATAAAGTTTAAAGTGCACTAAGGTTTGTGCTGTAACTTCAGTAAGTCACATGATGGCAGCAATGTCTTTACTGCTCTGGCAAAGGCAAATTCAAGACATTGTTACAGACAAAAGTTACAGCCTGATAGATGTTCTGCTACTGTTACCTGGCTATAACTGCAGCTAACTGCATATTATGGAAACATGATCACGTATCCATGGCTGTGTGTTGACAACAGCATTGTTTATCTAACAAAGAGATCCTGTTGGTTAGTTTGGCTTGCTATAGGTAAGAGTCAAACCACAAAAAAAGTCTCTTTTTTTTTGCATAGAAGTTGTTGACCATATATAAACTGTAGAACAACAAAAGCCTTATCATGTTTGATAGTTTCTGGTCTCATCGACAAGCAGTTAATGTTAGCTTTTAAAATTGGATTTAACAAGAGAGGGTATTGTGGGAAACAAATTTGTCTCATCTTGAGGTGGATTTAGTGATTAGTGATGTTATCTAAATGCTGTAAAAGCACGAAGCTCTCACTGCTTATCAACTTTTTGATGTGATAAAATCAAACTATTTGGCCAACCTTTCTGAACTGAGTGATCTATGTCAGATGTGTTCTTTAGATACAATATGTCGAGGGGTAATTGTGGTAGCACACGAATGATGTTCCAGTAATGATAACCTTTATTATTTTTTGAGTGTGAACCAACAACCTGAGAAATGTCACCACACAGTAACTATAGCTACTAGATGTCAGATATACCAATGTATCAAAACAAAAATAGTAAAGTATGTCTCACTTTAATAAGTCTTTTAAAATCAATCATAACCTAATGTGGATGCCATGTGGATATTGATCACTGTAAGCAATATTGCCATATCAATATTCCATTTGGTAAATGAGTCATTAGATTAATGTAATGTGTAAGTTATTTGTTCTAAATGGGCTGAAATGTGCAAAACATCAGTTTGTACATTAAGTCATTCAAATACTATACACATTGTTATTTGCATTTGCTTTCCACATATGTATTAACTGTGTCACAATTAAAAGGAAAACTATAATTTAGCCCTTTGCCTTTAATAAGTGAATGACTTCTGAATCACAATACAGAAAACAAGGTGTATTGTGTTTCAGTGTTTTCCAGCAGAGGGCAGCATCTGTGTGACCTGCCGCAGCCACATAGTTTGCATGAGAAGGTGCAAGAGAGCTTTTCCCTTTTAAGAGGAAGACACATCATCAATGCCACAATTAAAAACAGTCAAGACTGGACAATGGCATGGCTACTGACGCTGTGAGAAACTTTTTGAAATAATGTAAAAGAAAAAAAAAAAGAGTGCCACACACACATGGTTCACATGAGGAAGTGGAAAAGTTGCAATCTAACAACCATCTATCAGTGAACATCAATAGCAAGTTGACTCATACCAAAGGCCAAGCCAACTTTTACATACTGTACATGTAAAACAGAAAATCGAAGAAAAAGGAAGATAGAGTAGAAAAGAAATAGAAAGAAAAGAGGAAGAGATAATATAGTGTACGAAATACAGTATACAGTGTACAGTGTGTTAAACATTATTGCATTATGCAGTCCAAGCATAAGTGAAGCTGAATGATACAGCCAGTTAGCTATAATGTTTACAGTGAATATCAACCATTGCTCCCCTTTACTGAAGTTTGCAAGCCTGCTTTGCGTTATCCACTTGATGATAAGTACTTACAGAACGTAAATACACTGAATGCCAATTGCTTAAAACAAAATCTGTCCGAATAATCAAGATAATAATAATAATAATAAATAAATAAATAAATACAATAAGTTAATTACTGTGGTAAGAGGTAAAACTTATTGAGCTGGAGCTGACAAAGAATATGTAGAGTCATTAATAGGACATCAGTTAATCTTACCACCTACCACATAGGCATCGCTCATAGTGACAAACCCACAGATAATTACCAGCTGATAGTGTAGTTCCTCTCAGCTCTACAGAACAGAACATGTTTCCTCAGTGTTGTTTCAGCCACAGAAGGCAACTCTAAAATCCCACTTCATGTTGCCTGCCCAGTACCAAAGGGCAGACGGACTAAGTGAACTGGCAAACATAGTGGAACATTTAGAAGCTAAAGAGTCAGATATTTCTCACAGGAGTTGGTGGGTAGGAAAACAGAGGTGGGTGAAGAAGCCACTGTTTGCTAACATATCAACCATTATGTTAAGCCACCAACCTTATAAGGTGATTATATGTCAGTGCTGTGTTTAAAGCCTGTTGCACTGCATCCAAGTGGTCAAATAAATCTGTTTAAAGGTCCAGTATAAACTCCTCTTTACACCACAGAAAAAGGGTCATGATTTATCCAACCTAAAGATTTCCCTCACAAGTAAAAAGTTGACCTTTAACATTTTCAGTCAGTCACATTGTTGTTCCTCTCAACCTCCTCTCAACTTTGATAGACCTCTTACCTGTATTGGATTCTTTAATGCCTCAATCTCCTCTAGCTACATGCCCTTCACCTTCAAATACATCATTATCAAACTTCTCTACCATCTCAAGCTGTCACAGTCTCTTAGGTGTTAGTGCCATTGTATCTCTCTTTTTTCCACTTGGCAATCTTCAATTTGAATAAAGTTTTACATTTTTATTCAGATGATGCCCAGATGTGTCTCTGCAGATTACTTTTCTAAGCTTAAACACTCCTTATATTATATGATATTATATACAAAGAAAGGAAGCTCATTTGTAACACTGCCAGATGATGAAACCCTTATTCATGCATTTGTATCATCTAGACTACATTACTGGCATTTCCTGCTATTGAGCACAAATTGTCAATCCTTTTATGATGCCACTGGATCCATATCTCAACCAGATTTTATTGGAAGATGATACTATGCGATATAATGATATATTGTGTGAAGTATTTCAGGGGTCAGTTCTGGCTTACATACCAGATCTCATCAGCACTCATCATCCACTGCCATGCTCAGATCAGAGGATGGGGTTATTTTCCTCCTAGTGGTTACACCTTCATCTAATGTATATTATTGTCTCATTGATTTAATAACTGACTTTTAGGAACCCCTAATGAAAAATGTATATATATTTTGTGTTTACCTGTTTGTGTATTCTGTGTCTTGACAAATAAATCAATTGCACAGTAATATCAATACACATCAACAATCATTCAAACCAGTTTAAAGCTTCTGTGAAAATGACTTTCTGTGCAAAATCATAGGGCACCGTTTCCAAAAACCCAGGAAATGTTGATGGTTAAATTTAGCTATGGTACTCTGTACTATAAACAGACGTGCACCTGTTTAAACGCACACACACACACACACACACACACACACACACACACACACATATACAAACACACAGTAACCCCAACACAAGATGTGGGACTCAGCAGGAATGAGGCCTGTGAGGGGGAGCAGGAAAGGTGGCTGAGGAAGTGGTGATGGTATTTATCTGCACACTCCCACACAAAACTAGAGGAAAGATGTGTTCTCATTTTGGCATACCAACATTTTTTTTACAATGTAAGATACAAAACAGCTGTGGAGAACATAGGCATAATGTCTTTGATAGTAGAGAAAGCACATTTTACAAATCTGATACAACAGGACCAGTGTCCAGTAATGACAATGACATCCACTTGGACACTTTGCTAGATTCACATTCGTGCCACGTAACTGTGTTTCTTTACCTAAAGGAAGTGAAAGTTGCTGCTGTACTGCATTAATGACCACAACAATTTTTCCAGTCTTGAAAAAACTGTGTAGCTTATTTATCTAGGTTATGACATTTTCTCAACCATAGAAACACAATACACAATCAGACAAAGAGCCCTCTGACACTACTGTATGACACTACTGCATGGCATGGCACACGCATGTAAACAAGAACGGCAATTAGAATAAGAAAGGCAAAAAAATACACCATCATGTAAAAAGAAAAATGTAAAATATATATGGAAACAATGGATTTTATACAATGTTCTCAAACAAACACCTTTGTGCTCAGCACTTTAACAAGGTGAAGAGAATGTTTTGGGTGCGATGCTAATCTGTCATTAATTTTAATGGACATCTACTGCAAACATTTGTACATACATACAAATTGTCACTTAATTGTTTTCTTAAGTGAAAGATTTGTTCAACACAGGGACTAAAACAGGCCTTGTTGAGTTTAACAGAGTGAACTAGGTCTTTTCTGTGACACTGGTTGTTTGTATACCTTCTGTAAGCTCAGCTGTGGTTTCTCTCAGGTGTTGCTGCTGCTATTCTCAGCTGTCACTTTGGAGGAGGCACCGGAAGTATACAGATAGTCCTTAAACAGGCTTAACACCTGCTTCTTGTAGGTCTTAATGGCAAAGAAGTAGATGACTGGGTCCAAGCAGCAGTTGAAGTTCATTAGTGAAACTGTAATCTGTAAGTAGAAGACGAATGAGGTAAAGTGGAAAATGTATGGGGAATGTTTGAAATCAAATGAAGAAACACAGTTCCTACCTGTAAGGACATCTTAAAGGCTTTCAGTTCATCGCAGGATGGCCGGTGGTGTATCTTTCTGGACATAAACTGCATAACGTTGAGGTGATAAGGGCTGAAGCATATGATAAAGGTGAGGAGGATGAGGAGAATAATGGTGTTGGCTCGATGATTCCTCCTTGATCGACCAGTTACAGAGTTCTGCTTGGCTGCAGCTCGCAGCTTCAGGTTGATCTTGGCGTAGCAGCCCATGATGATGATGAGCGGACAGCAGAAGGAGATGGCACAGGCCAAAAGCAGGAGATAAGGGGTGAAGCTGGAGCCCTCAAAGTTGAAGTACTCCATACAGGTTATTCTTTCCGGGTGCTCGTGCAGCATGCTGCGGAACAGCAGAGGAGCTGTCTGCAGGGATACCAGAGCCCACACCAGGCAGCAGACCCTGCGCACCACCCTCACACTCCGCAAACACTGCAGCCGGTGTGGATGCACCATGGCCAGGTATCGGTCCAGACTGATACAGGTCATGAAGCCAATACCTGATGGAAATAAAATGATTATGTTAATGCCTAACGCATACAGGACAGAATGGTAAAACAAACAATTTCACACATTACAACCTCAGGTACAGATCATGAATTTAGTAGTCACTCACAAGTAACTTTGTAAAAGGTGTTTTCACCATCCTGGTCTATTCTGATCATTTTAACATTTTGTTCAAGAAGCTTTTTATACTATTTGTATGCAGGTGTAATTTAAGAGTATCTCTAAGCCATAGTATACTAAGCTACAGTGTTTTGTGGTACCATGTAAATAACGACATCTTTTTACACATTTACAAACTTCAGAATGAAAAAAACCTGTCTGAACCTGATGTGGAGATACAGTTGCATAAGTGTGGACGCATGTAAAGACACACTCAAAGACAGGTTAGCGTGGCAACAGAAGCTCTGATATTACCTGCATAGGTATTTGCAAAGAAGAGAAGTGTAGTCAGTCTGCAGAGAAGGTCGCCAAAGGGCCAGTCAAAGTGACGTATGTAGTAAGTAATTCTGCCTGGCAGCGTAAGCGCGAATAGGGTATCAGATAGTGCTAGATTCACAAGATAGATGGAGGTGGAATTGAACTTCTGCTTCTTCTGACAGATCACATAGAGAACCAAGCTGTTGCCACACGCACTGATGATGAAAACCACAGAGTAGAAAATAGGGAAGAGGACCACTGCAGCTCTTTGGTAGACAAACACATCACATCTGCTCTGGTTTGAAATGTCCAGGGTGATATTTTCAACAGCCATCCCCACCTGTCATTTTAAGAAGAGGGTCACACAAATAGCAAATCATTAAAATTCATTAAATCGTTACAGGCAGGAAACAAGTGTGCATAAGCAAAGGAACCAGAAACTCCACAGCCATAAATAAAGACCATCACAGCATAGAGTACTTACAACAAGAGGTAGGCTTCCCAAGTGTATTTACTGTTAGTACTGAGTCTGGTGGTTGTGGATCTAAATTCAGCTGCAATACTTGAAATAGCTCTGAAAAGGTTATATGAGGTGTTCAAATCCCACCTCTTCTTTCTGACATCATATGTCATTCAAGGTTTGTCATCCTACATACCCCAGTAGTTGGTTGACGTACTCTGCACACTAGGCTGTTTTATAGATTTTCACAGACAATTCTTAAACAAATGTGATTTACAGGCCCCTCAATTTTAATAGTTTATAGTATGCTACCAAAATAAATATGAGAAAGAAAATAGAAATCATGTATTGTTTTAATGTTTTTATCATTCCACTTTTATAGCTTTTATTTTTACAATTTAATTTTACATTTCTTTCTATATATATTTAATGTTGTTTTCTTTTTCTTCATGAAGCATTAGCTTCCAGTTTGTACTGCCTAGTCTCTGTTAATTTGTCTGTCACCTGTAAAGGACATTTCATTGCACTAACCTCTGTGAATGCTCCCATAAAAATACAGTTTGTTTGATAAATGTACATTTATGTTGTTATGTTTATGACAACCCTTTCATGAACACTATATCATACTCTTCCATTTTTGTCACATTCTCACATTTGATGCTGTTGACACATTTCTTCATGAGCACCCACACACAGCCTTGTGTTTTTGTTGCTTGGGAGGACAATAAACAGAACTCATCATAGCCACCAGAAACCACACACTTTACACTACATATTAATGGTTAACCTTTTGGGTGTGTATGTGTGTGTGTGTGTGTGTGTGTGTGTGTGTGTGTGTGTGTGAGAGTGAGAGAGAGAGAGAGAGAGAGAGAGAGAGAGAGAGAGAGAGACAGGGTGATAGAGATATTAGTTGTTTTTTTACGATTGCTTAAGCATAATTATGAAAACAGCTCATTTTGTCAAAACATTCACACAAGCACACACACAAGTACCAGAACACCTCAGATCTTTTGCACTTCACTCACAATAATTTATAAAAACCCTATTTTGTGAGCGTATGGTCCACACACGATTGTGTACATGCAATCGGATTCAGTTTAAACCATTTACACACTGCTGAGTTAAATCTAAAACTCTTTTAACATGTCTGCTTTTCTAATGATACAGTCATTCATTTCTGAGATATTGTTAGAGTAAAGTACATGAACATATTGACTAAACACAACACACAAGACCAGTAGCTACTGCACACTGATGAAAATATTTATTTCTCTCCACATTGTAAAATCTGTCAGTGGATCCATGCATTTCCAAAGGCTGAAATTCAGAACAGAACATATTCTAAATGGAATACAGTACATAAACACGGCACAAAAGAAAGCATAATTTATGTAAAAAAACCAAAAACAAGCATAGTCTCTTTGCCTAGCTGGGCCTGTCCATTGCACTTTGTCCACATCACAGGCCTCTCTTGCAAGACGGCGAGGGAATAATCTTCTTCAATGGTGAGTCCATCCTTGCACAGACCCTGCATCAGTTTGGTTGCAGGCTTCCTCCATGGCATGAATAAAGGCTATTCCAACATGGAGATCATACACCTTTCACCACCATCAATTCCACTTTTGTTAAAGAAAGGTTTTTATACTGCTTTCTCCTTATTGGTGAGTTTTCTGTTAAGCACCCAAGTGTCTGTACACCTGATGGCTGTCAGTTGGTTATAGGTGTGATATTTTCAAAGGCAGTGCATTGAAATGGTAAACAAGTGACATCATGTCTGCTTTCTGTGTCTAATGTGAGGAAGTGTGTGTAGTTTTTGCAAAAGGTGTGAGGCTGAGAATGTGCTTATAGTTGTGCAGATCTGGGCTGAGGTTTTGTCCCTTAAGTGTCAGGTTTAACTGTGTGTTAAGCAATCATAAGAAACAATAAGCAAGAACAAATAGTGTTAATGTTGCGTATCTGCATGCTGTGGAAAGTATCAATTTCACTGTTACTGCTGTTTAAAACATGCACATGCATATGACGACATCTAACCACTGCATCTGTGGAGGTTAAATCCACAAATTGTAAGATGCTTTGGACAAAAGCATCTGTAATGTGATGTGCAGAGTGGCTACAGTTTAATTAAACAGTAAAAGTATTTGCACTACTGCTTGCAGTGGGTGTAGCATGTTTTTGAGAAAGGTTAGATGTGTGAAGTGATAGAGTGTGAGGTTTTTATATTATGTTCCTGCCTCTGAGGTTTCTCAAGTTTGTACTCTATATGGCTGAGGTGCGAGCAGACAGGCCTGAGGTGGAGCTGATGGGAGATATAGAAGGAAGCTCAGGCATTGCTGGTGCTTGTAAAAAAAACTGTCACGATCCTGTGATGTGTGGATGAATCACTCACAGTTTGAAGAATGTCACATCTACATATATCTCAACCACCAACCTCCCCAAAAGATTAAAAACACGTGAACAACGTAAAGTGAAAAGAACACGGTGTTAAATTCTGAGAATAGTTATGGTGGTAAGAATGTGGCAATATAACTTTGCTTCAGCAAAAGAAGATGCTGCAGCTTCACTTCAGCAAATTCTAACCACGCATTTCTTATATCAGTGATAACCACTAATGGAGAAAAAAACACTAATCAGCTGAGTTCATGTTGGCATGACCCTTCGAGGATGTTAAAGAAAATAACAACATAACATAACAACCATTAAGCTTTATTATTATCATTTAAAACCTCAATCAAAATACAAATTTGATACAACACCTTGTTCAACCATGTGGTAATTCATGTCAAACTATGGTAAGACTAGCAGTACAGTACAGTGGCCCAGCTAACAGTAGAAGAACAGTAGAAGCAAACTAGCTACAGTATCTCATCTTCCACGCCCACCAAAGCTTTCCAGGTTGGTGTAATTGAAATGGATGGCTGCTGGATAGGCAAAAGGTCACTAATTGTCACCAGTCAAATGCGGTTATAATATAGCTCACTTGGGTCATAATAGGAGCTTCGTGTAGACAATGTCACCTGCAGGTTAGGAGCCTGCTGCACTTCAGGCCTACATTTCATGCTCCATTAATTTTGTGCGCAGAGTTAAACATCTTGTACTTTACCATCTGAACGGTGTACTGAAAAAGGAAAAGACAGTCGTTTGTTGAGTGCTCACTAGGTGTCCTGAGGGTCTCTCAGTGTCAAATGCTACAGGAGCACAGGAGGACATGGAAATAAGGAGATGATCACTTCTGCTCACACATGCCTTTGGCATTTTCACTACCCAGGATAAGCAATGTAAACCCATGTAGAGATTACTATGAATATTAACAAAGAGCCACGCCAACAACTTTTACTTCTCTATTCACCTCACACATAATTCAAACATCATGTCAACCTGCTCCTGATGATTGTTTTAAAATAAAACTGAAAGCTTTAAACTGCTACAGTGCCTCTGTTATAAATACCTAAACATTATCCAGTCAAAAGAATTGCGTAGAATAAATTGCATTTTGTTTAACAGTATTCTATTTTATATATCATACCAGCACCATGAACATGGTGCACATCATAGTGTGTAGTAGTGTGTTTGCAGTTTTCTGGGTTGATGGGTGTGTGACATGAAAGGTCTTAGGAAATTGAAAGTGACGACCCAGCATGGAACATGCATGGAAGTCACTTCTCAGAAATGTGACCTTTTTCTGGTTGTTAAGTCAGGGGTGTGCTAAAAAAAGGGGAAGGGGGGGGGGGGGGGGAACAAACTGATTCGAAGAGAATTATACGATAGTCGATGGTGCAACTGCAGCCCATAAAAGAACACCCCAGAAGGCATATCGTTTTAAAGGGACCCTCATGGTGGAGGGAGACCAGTGGTGTGTTGGTGAGGCAAACTGGGAATGACTTCTGGTGTCCACAACATGTGTGGAATAACCAGCATGGTTCCACAAACGGTGCCTAACCAAATTTGGGATGTTTTTTGCTGCCAAAATGAATTGTGTATGAAACTTCCCCCACACAGTTTAAATTTAAGTCTGGTTTATCAAACCAACTTCTCCGCGCTGCTGTCGACCCATTCAGCAGCCAAATAAAAGCAATGTTCTCACTGATGGACAAGAACTTTTAAGTAATGGTGATTTTTACACATATACATACACATGCAAAATATCACCTTAAGGGTGTGTATACAGTTACAATGTAGGCTCCCACCAGAGCTAACTGCTACACTATAAAACACAACACCACTAGAGGGGGTGCAATCATTACAAATCAGAAACAGTAAATAATACAACACCATTCATAGTAAAGAATGAAATGAATTTGAGTTAAATGTTTTGGGTTTTCAAAATTTTTTTGATTTACATTTTACATTTATGTGTTAAATTTTTGTAATTTAATATTCTTATTACACAATGTCAGTGTAGTAGTGTTAAAATTGCGTGCTTATGTGCATGTGTGCATTTATGCATCTGTGTGTGTGTGTGTATGTGCGTGCATAAGTAGACTGCTGGAAATACCACAGGGGACTCCAGCATTGTCAGGGGGCCTCATGTGGCTCGTGTCTGTTCTCATCATCACCATCTCCCCCCATGCATCAGCCGCCGCCCGCCCTGCTCGGGCCCTGAACCCGGCTCCACTACGCTCGCGTGAAGACTCTCCGTTCACACTTTGCTTCACGCTTGTCACCTTTGCCACTGATGAGCTGTTTGTTGTTTTTTCCAGCCGACACTTTTAAACCCTTTGCTTCACAGAGACTAGAATACTGCTCTACGCTACATGCCCTGTTTGGTGTGAGAGTACATCGAGAGCAATAAGATGAAGAGAAAAGTGTTCTTGTACTTAATGAGGCTGTGTGAGTTTGAAAGACCATAATTATATGCCATCTCAGGTGCCTTTGGACAGCATCTTAAAGAATCTTTCATTCATAGTGAGTCTTTCTTAATCTAACATGTCAAAGTGTTGACACTAGTGTAGCTGGTTGTGAAAAACACACACCAGCTCATTGTGCCTGGTGTCCTTTTGAACTGCTCATGACTTCACACCCATGAACATGCTGTGAATCCACCTATCTCCCACATTTAGAAAAGTCTCATGGTATATAAACTCATCCGTTTAATGGGCTCATCACACACATACACATCCCACAAGAGCATCCACAGATGGTAGGCTCTGATTGGCCTATACACATTGAGGGATTCTGTGTTTTCTTGATTGTTAAGACTTGAAAAGGGATTGTGTTCAATGACTTTTAGTTGTCTGATCATTAGTGCCAGAGGCATCATTTTTAGTACCTCAGAAGTTGCTCCTGGGTTTTGGGCATTTTATCAAAAACACTGTGACAGAAAAAGCTTGGTTGAATGATGCAGCGCAATGAAACACACATCAAGATGTAAAGGCCCAATTCTGAACAGAAAGCTTTTAAGGTTACGCCACTGATGGAAACCAAGACATGGTTTTATTGTTATTAAATTATATTGTACTGCAGAATAAAAATAGATTTAAAGTACACTGAAAGCATACAGAGCGTAGTGTATAGCATAAACACCATTGAATAGTTATTTTGTGAAGCCTTCAATGTTGTTTTTACTAATCATGTTGCTTACTTAAAATCAAATAACTTTTTCTTGATTTACATAACATCCAGTAGCTGAGAATATTTTGTGTGAAACAAAACTGTTAAATAATTAGAATCCTACAAGCACAGTCCAATTACAGCGCCAAAACAAGTGTAAACAAATGAACAAATACAGTGTGAATACATGCATATGCAATGGTGTATTTTGATATGACGAATACTGAATAACGAATACAGGGCTGAAATTATAGTCAACACAAACACGTCCTGATGGTCGTACTCATACTGACAACAACAAACACACAGACGCAGGACTTTATTTTTTTGATTGACTTGATCAGTTTGGATTACTTTGTTATTAAAACAAAGCGTGATACATTATTGATCCTCATGCCAAGTGCCCAAGTTCCCTTCCATAGGTGAATCAGTGGTCAGAGGTCAGTTGCAGTACAGTAAAGCCCTGGGACTGGTAGGGATTTACTAATTTGGGACCCTGGGAGTTTTAAGCAGCCTGGATACTTTGCGGTCAAAGGATCTAAAAGCAGTTGACAGGACCGCTGACAAATGGTCCTTTCCTTAGTTCTGCTAAAATGATTTCCAAAAGCCTAAAAAGAAGAGAAATGCAGCTGAGCAGCACCATCTTCAGGATCTGCAGTAAAACAATCCTTCCAGCTCTGAGCACTGACCTTTGGCCTCTGCCATTTTCTTGTCTACTGGTGGTTTTTCTTTAATGTTTCACTGTTCATATATGACCTACGTTTCTACTGTGCTTTGCTGCTGTCTCTTATTTGATTTGGTGTTCAAGGTCATGTGTTTTAAATCTTAAAAAAAAGAAAACGTAAGGTATTTAACTCTGTTTTCAAATTTAATGAAGCCTTAAATGCAAGCTTAAAGTGCAGCAAATTATTCATAGATAGCTTCTAGACCACATAGAGGCAGTGAGCATGGATCAAATCTCATGAGTATAAGGTCAAACAAAAGATGTCCCAACAACTGCTGTATTTTTCACTGATGTTACCCCAACATTTATATACTGTACTACACTTGAAAAAAGCCTGTAAGATAAAAAAGCCTTGTTCCACAGTGCGTGCCGCGGCAGGTTTTCAGGTCATCTGAGGTGATGTGCATATTTTGGATGTCATCTCGGCTGTTGTATTATTGTTTTATTCACAGGGCATGGACTAATTATTTCAACAGCTCTCTTCATTGGGGAGCAGACTGACAGTTGCCGTCATTGGAGTGATCAGTCTGCTCCTTGGACTCGGCTGAGGCTATTTGATGTATATTAACAATAATTGGTGCCACCGCCACAATGATGTTTAGTAAACCTTTGTGCTATTTTCCAGGAGGATGCCCATGAGGAATTTGTGAGTAGCGGCTCGGTCTACAGAAAGGCCTTCAGAGTCAGGACAGATGGGAGGACTGCTGTCCTCTGCAGATCAGAGACACCACGACCTAATCATCGTTATCACATACAGTCTTTCTCATTGTCTTGTTGTCTCTTCTGATCAACAGAGAGGCTAATATCTACCACATACACTTCACTTCCATTACTGTAACATTTCGTCTACTGAATCGTATAGAGTGAGCCAAAAACAACGTGGCATTTGTTATCATAAACACATGTACGATACCTATGGGGTATCATTTGAGTGAGAATTTATATAATTGTGACATGCGAAGAAGTCAGACTCATGAACAAATCAGGTTTGATGAATATGTGGAACATGAAAAAAATGTGTTGTATTAAAGAAAAATGATTGTTTGCAAATGTGTTTATTTTAAGCAAATAAAAGCAGCTAAATATAAATATAACGTGTTTAAAAGCCTAGACACCTTTTTTGAATGCATTAGTAATAGCAAGTTGAAGAAGTTTCCTAACTAAGATAAACAATATCATGTTATCATTTAATTTGAATTTTTTTTTAGATCCAAAGTGCTGTTTCAAACTTTTTTACTGCTTGTCAGCTATAGAGGTTCTTGTCATGCCACGTCACTCCAGGTGGATGACGAAGCATGAATCAAACTTTGTGTGTGTGTGTTGTTATGTTTGATTCTGTGATATAAGTACAAGTTATTTTGTTAGGTTCCTTGTAATCTGCCAACCAGGGCTGATGCAGTGAAGTGGCAGTGTCTTGGGTTCCAGCATCTAGCAGTGACTCCAGCAGGTTTTGAGTCTGCCAGATTCTACAAGTGAATGAGAGGCAGATGTGTGGTGACAGCACTACGCTCATTAGGCTGAATCAGTGTCACACTGTGACAACTGGCCAACTTGAGGCTTCTCTCGTCACTCAGTACTTACTCCATTCAGCCAAGACCAGCTCGGACTCTCCCAGACCTCATTTCAAATCATTAACTGTTCCGGCTTCTCTGTTTTGCCAAAAACAAAACCTTTTAGGCTAGGTTAGGTGTCTGATACTCTGATAATCTAATCATTTTGTATCCCTTGAATACACCATCTCCACTCATAATATAGCTCTAAATCTTTAACTGACTCTTTATCAACACCTACCATTGATTCTAGTGGTTTCCCTGCCTCTGACCACTGGTCTACCCCTGCTCCACAGTCCCAGCTGTGTGGTCAGCTCCGGCCCCTCAGGGCCTCCATCCCTGGGCTGAAGTTGTGATATCTATTTCAGTCCACTAGAGACCAGACAGCCGCCACTGTGGCTCCAGAGAATTCCCTGTCCAGTGATTACTGATGGTTGCACTCCGCTCATATGCTTAGGCATCTCTTGTGTCCAAACTGCTTAGCATCTGATGGGTCGCTCTAAGCCATTAAGGCCAGTTTGCAATTATAGATGTGTGGCTGCTGGACACAGAAACAGATGTGCTTTGATCTATTTACGGTAGGGTGGACGGGGGGTGGGGGGGGTGGTCAGAACAGCTTACTCCATGCGTGGGTCAGCTCACGCACCTCTGACATCCCTTGTCTTTCAGTTCACTTGACACGCACTTGTGTTTTTCAATCAGCAAAATATTTAGTGATGAATGGGCATTAAGAGAGAACAGCGATAGCAGCTGCCATGTATGTGTGTCAGCATACATAATCAACAATGTGTGAATGTACTGCGTGCGTGTTTATGCGTTTAATCTGCATGTGCCAACCACAACCAAGCATGTGTGGAGGTGAGAGCTTGTTGAATGGAAACTCGGACAATCCTGTTGCACTAAATAAAAGGGAACCAATTCAAGTCCCATCTGTTTAAGCACCAAAATTCACCAAGGGGCAAAATAGTTAGTGTTGCAGTACATTTTTAACGCCTTGTCTCCTTTTTTCCCCCCTCAGCTTGAAGTGCTTTGGGTGGTGAAAAATGGAAAACAAATGTTCTGTTGACAGCTTTCCTATGCCCAGGGTGTGTGAGTATTTATATCATAAAGGTGCTAACACATCCTGGTTTTACAGGCTGACCATCGCTGGGGGGAGAAAAGAGGGGGACAAAGGGGGGTTATCCTGTAGCTCATTCTAGTAATTACTAGATCAGTGATGAATAGGCCTTGATAAGCCTGTGACAAATTAGCTTACAACTAAGTCTGCTGTGGTGTGAAATTCTTATTCATTTTAGAAGAATTTAGCTTTATAATCCAAGTAGGACATCTACAAATGGATCCTGCTGATTGCATGTGGGGTCCTGGTGTGACTACAGTATACTCTGGGCCTGGACTGTATTAAGATTAAGGGCATGGCTAAATGTACTGTTTCTCCTCCACTGCTCAAGGCACAGTAATAACAGGACTCAGACCCGAGTTTTAAGCAGAGCATGCCTCAGTAATATTCAGTTCCATAGTCATTTTTCTTCCTTGTCACTTGTCTTATTGTCATCACTTTGCTTGTATTAAAAATTCACGGGTCACTTGTATGGCATTTAGTGCTTGTCTCCAGTGTACTGCATGCCCGTGCTAACTAGTCAATTGTGACCACTTTTCACAGCAGAAGCAACGCCTTGGGCGAATTGTGATTTCATAATGTTTATGGTGTCAGTGGCAAGCCTGACGGGGAAATGGTAATAACTCCACTATCAATATGAATAATGAATGAATTCATATCATTTCATAAATCAGATGGGATGTACAACATATGGAGATAAGCAGGCATATATCTTGCCACTGGGTTTCACTGTTAAATAAAAGCACCACATTTTAAACCACTTTTACTACTATAATGCCGTACAATGTACAATATCGGAACTGTGAAAGTAAACTTCTAAGCTTATTTATTCACATATCAATCACCTATTCATAATCATTTGTTTGTATACTTATTAATATTAAGTAATTATATGCTTGTGTATTGACTTTAATTAGTTAATAGTTCCAGTTTTATTTTTGTCTCTATCTTTGAGTCTTGAACTCTTACCCAGTTTCATGTCTTCAGGGTTCTATGTGTGCATGCTGAGCAACATGACTCTTGTAAAAAAAAAGGTTAAAAAGGTCCGCTATATGGTGGAATACAGGTCCTTGTATGGAAATGCTTTCTGCTCGGCAGACTGCAACTCGAGGATTCTGTTATGGGTTAGAAACGTCCAAACTTATATAACATGTACACTGGCCAATGGAAATATGTTTCTTTGTCTCTAAAGTAATATAAAATCTAGATTCTTGTATCTTCTCTTTGAGATAGCTGATGACTTCTGATTGTGTCTTCTATTGTACAATACATCTTTGTCAATGATCTGTAAGGGTTTCCTGTGTTTTGTTCAACTTAAGAGCATAGGCAGTTATTCCACAACATAACTTTGAGGCTCACTGTCTACTGTACCATCACAGAAGACCATTCAGCAGAGTGCACAGAGGGAGTCCAACATTGACATTGTGCTGTAAGCAGGTCTGTCCTGAGGTGAACCATGTGTACACAGCTTTAGGTCCTCTCTGATGTAGGTGTTTCTCGGTCCGCCAGTGTCGTGTTGCGAGGCCACCGTCCCACTGTGTTTGTTCCACATCCTTGTGCTGAGACGAGTACTATGGGAACATTCATTCATAAGCTTACATCCAGCAAACCAGTGCCCGCACTACAAGTCATAGATCTTGAAAATTAACAACAGTGAGTGGTTTTCATCTTCATCCTAAACTTTCTTACAGCTCATATTTTATCCACTGAACTCTTGGATAGAGTGACATCCAAAAGCAACTAAAGCAAACATGTTTATTTATTGTAAAATTATCCCCGTAATCACTGAGCAACAAAAACTCAATCCACCAACATAATAACGGGTGCCCAAGAAGTTAATATTCTGAGGTCTGGCCGGACGGGCTCATTAATTCAGTTAAATGAAGTGAGAGAGGGGGAATCAGAGTGAACCGAACGGGAAAAAAGCCCTTAAAACCATTTCCTGTGATTTGGGTAACGTGCAGAAAAGTCAGAGACTCAGTATTTGTCTGTGCCTCTCTTGCTTTCTGCCTTTTCTCCCCATTTGAATGCGTATTGATCTTATTTTTGTTCCTCTGTCCCGTTCCTCCAATGTTGCTTTATAACATTGCCCCTTCCCTCTCTCTCCGTTTCTCTCTTGATTGCTGGGTCAGTAACTTGCTGGTGGATTGGGTCAGGGGGCGCAGTCTGGTTTTGTCCACCAGCTTTGGGTTGTGAAGGCTAATGCCTCCTGACACTCTCAGCTCCATCAGTCCCGGCCGCATCATTCTAGTAATGCAGAACTCATCAGGGACTGCGATTGCGTGAGGGCTCTCATCTGGAAACCCAAACAACCTTAACCTCATTGAATTCCTGTTGAAGAATGCAAAAAATAATGAATGGATTAAGTTGCTACTTTGTCTCATTGAATTACACCATATTATTTGGGATTGATGTGTTTTTGGAGAAATATAAAAAAAGAATGTTCCAATACAGTGATCTGGTATTGTATGGAGAGATAAGGGAAATTCAAAAATATTTGCACATTGTTAAAGTACACAAACATACACCACTGGAAGTGTAGAGGGGATGTTGTAATTTATGTTCAAAGGCCAAAGTTTAATCTGGATTGTGTGGCCGCTTTAGCTGGTGTGCTGGTCTTTTCCAACCATACTCCACTTCCTTTACAGGCACTCAACTGAATTGTTGCTTAACCTGCTCAGTGACCCTGCCACATGCTATCTGCATCCTTCTATCCCAGATACACCACTACACTAGTCCCCTTGTGGGCAGAGTTTTGCTATGCATCAACCAGAGCCACAGACTTGCGAGGGGAAATCCATAAACCTTGTGTTAGGGCAGAAAAAAAAAAGTCAGCACCAGTGCTTACTCATCTGTTAAAAACGGAGTGATCTGGAAAGTTTGTATGAGAGGGTTTTTGACGGTGCCCTGCTGCTTTGTCAGTGCAGCACATGCTGCAGGCACTGGCATCCCCTATTGCCTTCCAGGTCATTGGCCAGGCTCAGCAGGAGGTGGGCTTCTAGCCCCATGACACATCCCTGATTCACAGCTGGATCCGTAACAAGGTATCATAGCAAATGAGTCGGTAAAACATCACTGGTTTGAAGAGCGTGAAAAATTGTCATGATATCATTTGTAATTCCTGATCTGGATTGCCATTGGTAGGAGAAAGAGAAAGTAAAAGAGAGAGAGAGAGAGAGAGAGAGAGAGAGAGAGATTTAGAAATGAAGGGGTCTTATTCCTCTTAACCATCTCCACCAGTCTCGGCCCCCTCTCTTCTCCACCACCCCACAGCCTGACCCCCAAACAGATGCCCGAGGGAGGAGATCCAAGCTAATGTAAGGAGGCAATAATTAAACATCTCGTGATTCTAAGCCAAGTGGCTTATAGGTGTTGAACTCTTAACATGAGGGCTATATGACACATTGTCCTGTTCTTGATTGTGGCTTTTTCTCCTAATTACATGAATCATGAGTGGTCGTGACGTGTCAGATTGGGCCTGTCCTGGTGTGTTGCGGTGAAAGCGGTGACGTTTGGGGAGATTGTAGAGGGTAAGTTAGGAGTTTGGTTGGTCTCAAAAATATCATAACTGCTGAGCATGTAATTCAGTGCGTGATGCATTTAACAATTTAAAAGTGCTAAAATATTAACATATAGTACAGTGTTACTTTTAATTGTATTACATGAAAAATATGTTAATATTAAAAAAAATGTTTTGATATAGATCTTTTTTTAAATAACTGTCAGTTACCAGAAAACATTTCAGGATATCCATTGGTTTATTAGGTCACTGTCATTAACCAAAATCTTTTTTTTTGTAAAGCAGAACATTAGTTATACATCAGAATAAACAAAAATAACTAATAAATAACGAATAAATAATAATAAAGCCTTGTATTTTGTGTAATCAAATCCAAGAAGGAAAACAGTGTGCTGTCATAAAAAAATATATAAAGCACACTATGTATTATGCAATAAAATTAGATACATAAACCCTTATGATCTTTAACCTTTCTGTGTTTAGAGTACAGTTGGCTGTGAGGCTGTGTGCAGGTTTGATGGATGCAAAGAATGGACAAACATCAGCTCCCTCTAAAACCACAATGGAGACCTTGGATCTAAATGTCATGGTTTCATAACGGATACACTGACATTTGTGTGATGGGATTTAGCCATGGGTTAATATAGCCATTGCTGGCACACTGCATTGATGTCCATCTCACCCGGGCTGTGAAGTCTATCTCACCATTTTTTTTGGTGCCCTCACAGAAGTTTCTTTCAAAGAGATGAATTGGATTCTATGCTGGTTAAAGCCAATTATTTTATCAGGAGAAAAAAAACTGTTTGATATGTAGGTTTGTTTTATATGATGTTAATGTGCCTCAGGAGCTGTTCAGATCATTCTTTTTTGGTGAGTGTTGGGCTTGGGGTGGGGGCTGTTGGGGAAGGCAGGCGATCAGCATTGAAATCAGAGCCATGTAAATCTAATCAATTATACAGTTTTTCAGATAAAATGTTGGTAAATCAAAACACATTTTCCAAAAGTCACAGTATAATGAGAAATTTAAATTGGAAACAGAAACCATTTGTTTATTATAAATGCCAGGGTGAGGTGGTGACTTGCCATCCATAAATTTCGTTATCCTTTCATATTCCTTTTATCTATGACTACAGCTTTGGCACTCATTCAAGATTTTAATGAACCCAGACTTCTGAGGCATCAAGGCCTAGTGATGCATTGTCCATTTGGATCAGGGAGTACAGAGGGGGGACAAAGGCAAAAAGCTTTTGCCTTTGACATAATATTTTATATTCTATTGCCTTACAGGGGGGTCATTAGGTGATTGCAACATTTAACAACATAACAGATTGACAAGAATAAACACATATTCAGCATATATCTAGAATTATAAAAACAGACTGATGATCTTGTGTGTATGTGTCTACATGTCACAAGAATCAAAAAATAATTTTCTGTGCTTTATGAGGATACGGAGAACCCCCCCTGCTCTGGCGCAACCTTGTGTCGGCTGCTTTCTTGGGCTCAGAGGTTCCTAGGGGAGACCAGAATGGAAGTTGAGCATCTTGCTGTGATCCAAAGAAAGTGTGCCAAATGCTATCAAAACTGGATTAGTAGACAACAATTGTGTTCGATGAACGGAAGGGGGAGGGAAAGAAGTAGTTTCCAAGTAACCCAGGGATGGAATTTTCCAACTCCATTGCATTTTTATCCCATATAGGAATGGGTGTGCACACAAGCCCCATTTGTTTAGGGATAAAATCTATAATCTAAGTATAAAGTTTTCTAACCTGATCATGGCTGTACTGGCGAAACAGCATACACACTGATTTGCTGTATAAAAACCAAATACCTATTTATATGTGTAGGTCATTTCAGATGTTGTGAGCTAGGAGGGTCACTCATGTCATTTGTGTTGAAATGTGTTTTTTCATGTATTATCGGTTGTTGGGAGAGAAGGAAAATGCCACTTGCTATACAAACCTTACTTGGAAACCAAATAATGACAAAGTGTCCCATTATATCATATATGCGAGCAGTTCAATCACAGACTGATTGGTTACATATTCAATATTTTATAAAGGACACTTACCAGCAATTCAAAATTAACAGCAACAACTAGAGAAATGTCAGAAAAAAAATGAAATACTCCAGTGTTATATAAATATTCACTGGTGCTTAGGCCATCAATATACACTTTCTGGTCTCTTCAAAAATGGGAAAACCACAGCTTTATAGTCAGCTTTTAATGACTATATATATAGCCTACTATACTATATATATATATATATATATATATATATATATATATATATATATATATATA
>JAVQJL010076969.1:0-14261 GCA_036024295.1 Nannoperca obscura
TATAGTTACATTTTTAAGAGCTAGTCAGGCCTCCATCCTCAGTTTATTTATTTAACAGTTTTTGTTGGAAAAGCTAGACACAGGCAGCTAATGAGCTACTAGCTAAAGGATAGTTGCAAGCTAATGTTAGCCAAGTCGCTAACCTCAACGGGAAATTAGTAAGCTAAAAGGCTCGCAGGAGGCTAAAAGGCAGGACCGCCTAGTGAATTTGACCCTGTAGATCATCAGATTCAGCAGCTGGTTGCTGATTTGTTCAGAAACTGATTTTTGGTGATTGCTAACGTGTTCCCGTAACATTAACGGTAAACCACCGCCAGCGCTTTGCATTGTGGGACACTACACATTCTACACACTGTCGGGGTTTACCAGTTCTTAACCTAACCCAACAGTGTGGCTCACTGATATGTTTTTAATAGCTTTGGGGCCAGAACAGAGCTCTATCTAAGATGATATATCGGGCTTTTAGACAAAGTACTTGTTAGTAAGGAACAACGCTAGTCGTGTCCTTTGCAGCTGCCTCTGAAGATCTGCTCTGCAGCCGCCAAGCGCTGGAGAGGCGTCTCAGTCTCAGCGTGGAGGGCGAGCCCTACGTTGGATACCAACTTCTCCTGCTGCCGGTGGAAGTCGTGGATTTTGTCGGAGGAGCTTAGCGGAGTGATACGAAGCGGAAGGTTTTGCACAGATTTTGGCTGCACCAGCTTTAATACTCTGACAGGTACGGACGTCCTTTTAAAAGTAAATGTGTCAAGTAGGATGTCGTTGAATGTCTCATTTGGTGGATTTCTGTGGCATTTTGTCCTGTGAGGGCAGTAATACCACCAGCCGGTGTCAGAAATGACAGCGCTGCTCGGTGATCACATCATCGTACTGTACAACCACAATAACAGGGCAGCTGTCCTGACACCTCTAATTAGGACAACCTTCACTTCTTAATAGCAACAGTTGCAAGAGAAACTTATGTTTGCTACTTTTGTGGAGAATCAGAAAACTGCTGTCTGGGTTGCTTTCTTGAGGCTTTACCACAAGAGACAGAGGGAGGGGGGGGGGTTCTATATTTCAAGATGCAACATTAAAGCCTTTCTAGAGGCAGAATGCAGTCCACCCTGCCTTGTATAACCCCTCATAGTGCGTAATGTCTTTGGCTCCTGGGGCCATTTAACTTGAACCTAATGTATAATTAGCCGCAGGACAACCCCAGCTTTTCCTGTTTTGCAGTTCCCTCTTGGTATCGAGGACAATGAAGTAATAGCTTTTTAGGAGGAGCTGAGTGTGCAGGAGAGGGCTGAGAAAGCACTTGTGCCCTGCAGGACAGAGAGGCCGGACGAGGACAGTGGGCGAGTGAAAAGCATCCATCGTCAATGTAAACAGCACAGTCCCTTTAAACACAGCAGCCCCTCATCTCAGAGCGTGGACTCCCACTGCTCTATTAGCCAGAAAACTTATATATTCAAGAAATTGTGCAAGTGCAGCAGAATAACAACTACACACACACACACACTGCAGCCAAAAAGAAAAAGAAAAGGTGTAACGACTCCTGCTCGAGCAGCGACAATGTCTTTTTGTTTTTTAACACAAACTGTTGTCAACAACAAACTAATGACTGCCCAAAAACAACATTTCACCATGTGAATCACCAATCAATGTCATGCTCTGCCTGAAAAACAGCAGCACTTCAGGGTAAGTGGGCCTCCTCCTTGAGTCTCTGTGCTTCTCTGCTCTTTGTGCAATTCTTGAGAAGGTCGGATGGAGTGTTTGATAATGTTTTGAATTTTATTATTAGGTCCCGTTCAATTAAATCGCTGGCAAAAAAAAAACAAACATGATTTCACCCTGTTGTCCTCCTTGACCAAACATTACACTTAGTGGACCACCTCGTCTCCAGCTGTCCTTAAAGCCAGGTGTGCCATTATTTAGGCCAGGCAAGTCGAGGCAGCTTTATGTGTATTGCACATGTCATGCACCAGATCAATCTTAGGTGCTTCACAGGACAGCAAAGGTAAAAGATGAGAGATAAGGGATGAATCCATTCTGTGCACGACTTGAGAAGTGGATGTTCGGATGTTTACGACCTCAGCAGAACTCGTTTGTGTTGTCCTCGACCGCAACAAACTGTGAGTTGATCAATGTCGATCGGTTTGTGGACTTTGTGCATCGATTAAACTTGTGTAATCTCCGGTAAAGATGTTCCTCTGCAGACGGATGCAAACGGATCTCTTAAAATCAAGGACTTATAAAAGACCAAAGCTCTGCATTATTCATTATTTTCCAGTAGTGACTAATAGCACATTCCTTACAAGAGAGAGCAAAAGTGGCCCCAAAACACATTGTTCTGCTCATTTGTGACATGTTTTATAACAACGTGGTCTTAAACCCGACGCAGGTCTGAGTCTCTGCAACGCGACATTCATGTCAGGATTCATGAGACTTTCACGTCACTCTACATCGACATTCGTCACGTCAACATTTCGCTCTCGTTCTCCTCATTTTCGTTATCATCTGGCTTCCACTGCACATCTACTTCTACATGAAGCCGTTCATCGGCCTCCGTGCAAGCTCTTCACTGGGTCTGAGCAGCGAATCTGAAGACTTGTGGTGTGTGAACTGTTTGGCTGTAGTTTACAGCAGGTGCAGCGGGGCTCTGAGCTAAGTAAAGCTAACATTAGCATGGCAATATGCTTACAATAACACTTTTAACATGCTGATGTTTGCAGGTGCCTCCCAACCAACCAACACTGCGACCTCTGGAGCCTCCGGGTGAAGCGAGACATCAAAATGCCAGCTACAGGAAGAGATCTACTTGATTATGAAGAATCCTGAAGCCTCACAGCAGCTTCAAATAAACTTTGGCTGTGGGAGAAAGTTAGCACGCGATCTGTTAATGTCCAATATGAACAGGAGGAACGATTACAGCCAGAAACATGACGAAAACTTTGCTTTAAGTTCCCATAACTTAATAGTAATGAGTCTGACTCACTTGACATATTGCATAATTTAACCTCATATAGAGCTTTAATATTTCTGCACAGGATTTAACCCTCTGTTGGTCTCCGTCTGTTACATAATGGGGAACAAAGGCCCAGCAGTGTTTATTCAACCCATGACAACCCAAGTGCTGTACGTCAGTGGTGGTTCCCGTGGGAAAGCTAACACGGGTGTCATGGCAACGGTCGCTTCGTCCTCCACCTCCAGTTTACCTGTATATTAGGTTATGAGTCTCACCTCTAGTCAGCTGTTGATTATCAGCCTGCCCACATACCTCTTCTGTCCCCCTTTCATCTGCCCCAAAACTTAAGTTTCACTCATTTCTACAAATTCTGCACATAAAGTTGTTGTTTTGTCACATTTCTGGGGAAATATCACCTGATCCATCACAGTCCAGTCGTCAGACATCACTCGGAGGACATTTTGTTTAGTCTTTAAATTTCACCAGATCAAAGTTGACATCCTGCGCTTGAACCCCTGGAAACGCATGTTCGCCAGACGCTCTACTGTCAAACATCTGGGATCAGGAGGTGGACTGCACAATCAGGAATCAACAATACAAAGTATTAATAATATTACTTCCACTACTTTCAATCTTATCCATCGAGTTTCTTTACAGGAAGCAATATTTGCACATTTAACCTAAAATCTGACAGCTCTGCTTATTCCAGTTTATACCAGAAATCTCTCCACTGTGATAAGAAACATAATCCCTTCAGTAACTGACCTGCTTTCCCAGATGACATATTGAGCGTGCACAGTATGATGCATCACTAAAAACCTCCAATCCTTCCAAGTATCTTGCAGTGTTAATATACAAACTAGTACACATCCTGCAAATGAAAGAAGGATCAATGTACAATACCGCATAATGAGTACGAGCTGTATAATGACTGCTGGTTACTTTCCCTTTGAACGTATGCCTGAATGAGGTTGCGGTCTGCAGAGCATAAATAGTTGATGTGGCCTGAGTCTCACACATACACACTAAGGGGTTTCTGAATCATGGGTGCCCCAGTTTCTGCTTTTTCCTGTTATGGAGCCTCTCTCAGGACTCAGCGGAGCGTATGGGCGGGCAAACCCACAATGACAAGTCTGGACAGTGACATGGTCCACGGGGTTTCTGAGCACTGCCTGTATTGTGTCACAAACGCCGTCATGGCATGCAAAACTTAATCAAAGTGATGAAACCTCAGGACGATCGCTCAACTATTCACACCACAAGATCTGCTTTCTTTGTTAGGCTACTATCCCAACGCACGCCCCCACACTTGAAAGGCATTTACGTCTAAAATAAAAAATAAAAAGTGCAGCCACAGAAGAGGAGGTGAAGGCGATGAGCTTTCATCAAGGTCTGCAAGAACAAACAACTGATGCAAACTCTCGACATCCCAGCAGGAACTTTTCTCCCGAGAGCGCCGCGATGTCAGCTGCGTAATTCATGAGTGAAGCCTGTCAGGCAGCCGAGCCGCTGTGAGGGAGCACAACTCGCACAACTCACTCTCTGTAATGTGTCGGGGGGGCGGGCTGCACCCACCTCTACATTGATTAGAAGCCTAAGTATGATGCTGATTAAGCACTAGGCTTTACAGGTTCAATCAGGAGTGTATCGGACCATAAAGAGTTTGTGTGTTAGACTACATAAACACCACTTTTGAACGTTTCTAGACCTAACATGACCGCAAGCGCAGCACAAATTGGTACAAAACATGCAGGTGCACGATTAGAAATGGTTTAAATATCACATGTTGGCGACGGCTATTCGATAAATCACATTAACACCATGAACTTGATGAATGCATCTCTTACATGACAACAGTTCTGCTGTATTGATTGACTCGGTCCCAAGAAAGTGGATATTAAAAAAAAACACTTTTTTGTCTGTCATTTAAAAAACGTTGTTTCTGAGAGAGATTTTTATTTGATGAGAACTGTGCAGCCTTAAAAATGCTTGAACAGCAGCAGATGGACTGTTTTTCTACTCTGGCTGATGATATCATCCGAAACAGCACAACAGACAGACACAAGTGGATGTTTTCGTTCCAATTTTCAGAGAAATCCTTTACAAAGCTCAAAAATGTGTCTAACATTCATTCAGTTGCATAATCAAACACTATTTGAACACCAAACCGAAGCGTGTGACCCTGGACAAACAAAGCCTGTTTACAAAAGGCCTGGTGCAGTTGACAATGAGGAAGATCAGACTGTTATTTCCCGTGTCAGGGTTAAAAAACGGGGCGTAAAGGCCGGGTGCCGGTGGGTTCGAGCAGCACTGAAGACAAAAACAATGAAGGTCTCTGTCCTGAAGGTTCAGTGCACATTTAATTCTTTTAATTCTGTCTGGCACCGATCGCACACGGGCTCGAGATCTGGAGAATAACGAGTTACAAAACCTTTTGGTGGCGGCTGTTCAGACCACGATGTGATAAAATACAGACATCAGCAGATCAATCGGCTGCTTCGGGGTCAGATCCTCTGGTTTTATAGACGTGAGCTTTGCTGGATTGGTTTTTCTTTTCTTAATGTTCTACATTTTAGGTTTTTCTATATCCCGGGTGTTTGGTTTAACATCTCTAATTTGACTTCATGCACACGACATGTTTCCTGTTTTTGGAGGAAACCTCATTTGTCAGAGTACTGTTAAATAAGCTCGTCTCAGTTCTTTCAGTCGAGTTTATCTTTCATTCCTGCAAGAAATCTTTGGTCTAAGTGGGTTGTATTTTTTGGGAGTGACTGATGTGGGGACACACACGCACAGTGATCACAGTCAGCACAGATTTTAAATAGCAGAAGAAATAAAATGGGAGATTGCATCAACGAATTTATCAAAAAAGTGTGTCTGAGATTGCATGCACAGTATTTTCCCAGCGAGATGCAGCTGTTTAAGACATTTCATTGTGAAAACATGAGATTTGGATTTCAATATTCTTTGAGAAAACGTGAGGAATTAGGCATCCTAGGACACCCTGATGGTTTTCCCTCTGTGGTGGTAAATGATATAACTCAGATGTACCTCAGCAGTAGGGAGGACATGTTTTTACTCTTAGTTCTGTTGTTTCGTTAAAGCAAACAGTCCTAGTGGATCATTAGGAGTCAACAGAACTGCCACCAGCTCAGGTTTGAAGGCTGATGTCTTATCTTTTTGGCCTAATCACTGCTCCCTTAATAGTTGCTGCTCTTCTTATGAAGAGTTTAAAAGCAAATCAACATTCATCACAACTCAGTGAGTCTTTTTCCAACTTTATGAGTGGGATTTAAATGATGTTTATTAGAGGACTGATCCGAGATGATTATCATCTTTCAGCTCATCTTTATATTATAACTTCTGCAGTTTATTATTATTTAATTATAATAATAATATCCTCTCGTCTTCCTGCAACCTCTTGCAAGATTTCACAGCGAGACTTTGTGTTTCTGGTTAAACAAAGGGTCCGTCTCTGCAGGGATCGTCTCCATAATGTTGTCACACACTTAGAATAACAGCCTGAGCCAGAGTCGGTGCCAGAAACGAGCACTTTTAGCGGACGCACTTTTTACAGACTCAATTGCCCCAAAGGATTGTGTTTGTGGATACCAGCCGAGGCGACCTACTGGACCATTTCCAAAACTTCTGGTAGCTATTAGTCATTTAGACCACAGCATTTGTAAAAAAATAGGGCCCAGATCCAGAAATAGCAGAGTCCCCTCTCCCCCAAGGGTGATCTGCATGTTCAAACACCCTTTTAATTGTAGCTACGTCACACCATGGCATATTAAAATCTCCACTGGTGCAGCCTCGTGTTTTCAAATGTCATATAAACTACTGGTTAGTCAATTTCCTGAAAAAAAGAAAGAAAAGCATCACCAGACAAAAAAAACATTAAAAACAAATTTGCATGAAGGGTTATTGAACAGAATCAATCAGAGGAAGGAGGCAGAAAATATCCCTCAGAGTACAGCGAGGTCTGCCATAAAAATGTAGAGAACATGTCAAAGCTGTAAATCTGCCTTGAGCGGGACGTCCTTCAGAACCTGAGAGAGAGTGAGAGAGGGGCCCAGTGAGATGGGGAGGCCCCTAAAGAGACCTATGGCAGCTGTGAAGAAGCATCAGGGCTCTGTGGCTGAGACGGTGTTTCTCTGCAGCGGGCTCTGGAAGACGGCTTCGTGTGGAGGCTGAGCAGGAAATATTGAGAGATCCTGCAGGAAAAAGCACCTGCTGTAGAGAGCTGCCAGCTGGGAGAAGATGACCCCCAACATAAAGCCAGATCCCCACAGGAATGGCTTCAAAACAACACTGATGTGTGTGACCTCTAAATAATTATTCAAATAGGTCTGGAGTTGAGTTTATTGACGATCAATCAGAGCTTTGTGGGTGGGATTATGAATGGCAGCGTGATCTTCCTACGTAGCTAACAAGCTACATCCATGAAAAACTAGCAGCAACAAAAATGACCACAAGTGTGGGATGAGATCGTCGCTGTAATCTGCTAATTTCTTGTTGTGAAAAACATGAAGTGCTACCAACGCCAGATCCGTGCACGGTGGCTCAATTACAGCTATCTGGCTAAATGTAGCTTTGCTTAGCTTACAGCCTTGCAATGCTCTTGGCTATTAGAGAGCGATCATTAGTTGTACACTTTTGCTAGTGATAACGTTAGCAAGCAAACAAGCTAAGGTTAGCTGTAGGTAGCATGGATCTGGCATTGGTTGCTTCATAACATTAGTTGATAGCCAGATCAGACCAAAGTGTCTGGATGAATTTAGCTCACATTGTTCATTCAAGACATTCATTCAACTTTAGCAGAAAAACTATTCGTCCACGTTAGCAAACAAGCTACGTGGGTTTTGAGTTGGACTTTGTGTTGCGGTTGGTCGTTTGTTTGACGTTAGCGTTCAACATTTCTAAGCTAATGTTGTTAACACTGAGCTCCTCCTAGATGACCGCCCACCTGGACCTGGTCCTGGTCCTGGTCCTGGTCCTGGTTCTGCTTGAGGTTTCCACCTGTTAAAGAGAGTTTTTCTTGCCACCGTCTCCTGGTGCTGGTCAATGTGGGACTGTTGGGTCTTTGTATATATATAAGAGTTGACCTCGACCTGCTTTGTACGAATCATCCTTTGGATTTTCACGTAAAGTCCGTTACATTGAAATCAATCCACAGAAAGTCAGGGAAGATTTCATTTGTTAAGTTACAATCTGTTGTAAGCGATTAACACATGTGCATAAAGCACTTTAAAGTCATGAAAGCACTGCATATTTAAACACCTAATAATATATTTCCCTTCCACACTAGTGAAGTTGCAGCTGCTGGCAGCTCTGCCTGCACACTCGGAGCCCAGAGCTGTGCTGTAAAGTTCAGATGTTCCTCTGAAGGCTCCCCTGTGCCTATTGACAGACAGTAAGAGGAGTTAAGCCGGGGGGCTGCGGGTTACTGATGATATTCCCCCGGGTGAGCTGGCACACATAAGAAGACATATCAGCTCTATTTGTAAAAAGTCACACACAGCCCCGCAGAGGACGGTCCACTTGTCACTGAGATAAACTGGCTAATAATGGATCGTCACAGAAATGAAGGGAGGGCACCGGGGTTAAAGTAAACCCTTAAGTTATTTTGAGTGTGTGTGTGTGTGTGTGATGGAAAGACAAGAGTTAGCTCTAGCACAGCTAGATTGTAGGATTTCTTTAAATTGGAAATGCACTTGCTGCATAATAACGCTCATATCTCAAAATGTACTCTGAGGGTAGCTGCAGGCTTTTCAGTTCTATCTCAATTTCAAACTGGCCGAATGCATCAGCTGCCAAGGCACGTGGCGTTCAGGTGCTCTGATCCAAAGCTATGTGACACTGAACTGAACTGAATAGTCATTATAAAATTTAAATAAAAAAACATCCATTTGGCGGTTTAGTTTTAAACAAGAACTTCATGCTTCATGAATTTTATTTAGTGAGAATTATGAGGTATAATGTGCCTTGTTATCCTGAATTGCCCAGCTATCTTATAATTGAGAAGCCACCGAATTCCCTACACAACAACAGTGTAGTGTACTTGTTATTTAACTATTTATCTACTTATTTTCTTCATTATATGTAATTTTAAGGCACATGGATTCCTCCGCGTTTGAATGCAGGCGGTAATTTTTAAGTGTATATGACAAAAGGCTGGAACCTTGAACGGACAACGAACACATAATGAATCTTTCATTTTTCTCCAGGTCTCAAAAGACATCAACAAAAAGGGAGTTGCATTGATCAAAGTTTCTCTGACGCATTCTGATTAAAGTACGTCGTTTTTCACAGTATATTCCCTGGTTTAAATGCTCGGATCTCGACGGCTCGGGTTCATTTCACCGAAGAAGAGGAAACGTGAAACGCTGATCTTCTGCTGTTTATTTTGCAGGATATTTATTCAGATCAAAATAAAAGATCAGTCTCTGTGTTTATGCTTGAATTTTGAAACTGTGTGGAAGAAAAGGGATATTTATATTCAACAGGCATCTCTGCTTTTTCCAATCCAAAACTGGTATACAAGACATCACAGTGTCATGGACTCATACGCAGACTTTTCCAACTAAAGACACTCTTTAATGGGAGGAAAAAGATCCCAAAGACTCACAGGAGGGCAGAACAATGTCCAGTCACACTTCTCGTCTCTCTTACTTGGATTAACTAAATGCATAAAATCAAATATCCTCACTAGACTTTCCTGGATCAGTTCTTTCTGGGTTAGCTAACCCTAACCCATCATGGACGCAGACAATATGTACACCAGGTAAGTGGTAGGGTAAGGTAGGACATAGGTGCAGACAATCAGGTGGTGGGACACACGTGAGGACAGGAAGTTAAGGGACCTGAAACAAGAGGAAATAAACCAGGAAATGACCAGACAGACAAGATGAGCAGCAGGTGAGAGTTTGAGCCAAGTTCTGGGAACGTCAACATCGGTCGATTGGTTTGGTTCACCGCTTTGGTCCAGAGGGAAAAGTCTTGACAAATATTGGATGTATTGCCATGAAATGTTGCACACGGGTGCATCGTCACCAGAGGATCATGCAGATTTTTAATTAACCAGTGAACTCCTGGACTTTTCATCTAGCGTCATTATCAGATCAAACGTTTTTTAGTGACGTTGGTGCGTTGGTTTCTGACCAGACACCTGCTAAAGTAATGACATTCCCATCAGCCTCAGCTGCACTTAATTAGTAAATGTTAGCGTGCTGACATGCAAAACTCAGATGGCATTTCCTCCTAAACATCAGCATGTCATTGTGAACATGTTAGCATGCTGACATTAGCATGTAGCTCAGCTGTTGACTGCTTAACGGTGGATCAGAAGTGATGTGACGTGGTTGAGGTGTTTCTGCTACAACCTGCACCTGTTGTACGACCTTCTAGATCTCATTTCCAGTTAGCAGAAATACAGGGGAAATGTTAAAACTAATTCAGGTCATCTGCCACAAAAGGGAGGTGAGGAAAAAGCTTGATTTCAGACCCTGCACAATCAAGACTCGCAGTGAGAAGGCGGGATAAACTGGAGTTTGTCAATAGTGACTTTATGATGCAGCTTTTACATTAAACACATCATCTGTGGGTGCTGGATGACACACACACACAGTTGCCATGACAGCATTTGTTAAGGAGCTACACAAATGCAAGATACATAACATTTATGGATTTAAACCCTTTAATTCTAACAGAGTTTTATCACCCATCTCCTTAATAAATGCATGCGTATCCAAATCCTGCAACATTTAAAGCCTCTGAGGATTGTCAGTCATAATTAGTATGTTGTTGCAGCTCTGCTGCCAACATTAAAGCAGAAGAAAGTAAATTTATCTCCAAAGTTCTTTCAGATATTCGCTTTAGAATTCACACCAGAGCACATGAAGGTGTTTCCAATGCGCAGCAGCACACAACAATCAGCACTTTCCTTCGTTAGCAGACTGAAGGTCATCTGTGGTGTCGTGGCTCGTATGAAAATGCTTCAGCAGATTTGCAGCTGAAATGAGGCACAGCGAGAGCAGCTTTAGCTTTAGGAAGGAAACTCACACTGGTGAAGGATTCTGTTGAGAGATCATCCAAGAAAACTGCATCAAGACTTAAGTTACTGACTAAAGACTCGTGGTATCGGCTCATATTTAACAATGCTGTTAAAGACATTGATTGTCCAGACTGACAGTTCCCTAGGTTGGACTACGCACAGTGCAGAGCAGGTCAGCTGCCCCCGTGGGCCCCAAAAGGTTATCTAAGCTGCGAATGACTTTGTGCTAATGTTTAAACTGCTTTCAGGCCATTGTAACGCCTTTTTATTAGATTAGTTTAAAGCAGAGAAATGACAGGAAATTAGTGGAGAGAGACGAGAAGGACGTGCTACAGCGTCCGGAGACGTTATGTAGTTCACGTTAGGCTTAGTTATGATAAGATAAATTACAAATGTGCACAATAATAAAGTGAAACATGCTAAGGGGGCCTCCTGCAGTGGAAATATACCCTGTAATATATCACAAGCAAATATCTGGGACTTAAAATGGATTTGTGGGGTTGTAACCACATTAAACCTGTGATTTTCAGCAACAGATGTTAAACTGTAACAACCAGATTTAACTCTGTAGGAATGAGACACTGGTACCTGGGTAGCCTCGGGTCTTAATTCAGTTCACATTGATTTATAGAAACCTTCACAAGCACAGCACCTCGTCCGTGCATCTTGCTGTGTTTGGTTAGCAGCTGTCGTCGCGCGGTCGGAGACGAACCCCCCAGAGACTCTCTGCAGACTGTCGAGTGTCAGAAAAGAAGCAGGATCGCTTTACAATGAGCAAGTCTCGCTGTGCTCTGCTGGACTTAGTATAATCCACTATAACGCTCCCGGGCTCTCAGGGTCTGTTAAAGCTGGTTAGCTTCAAGTCGACAACTTTATCCGAAGGCCCCGATCCGAGGAGAAACCAAACACGAGGCCGGAGAGGCTCCTCAGCCAGCGAGCACTTCTCTAATCAGACTTGTGTTTTCCCTCAGAGGACACCGACGAGGGCTCTCCACATGCTCGCTGAACACTCTCCGTCCCGGTGGCCGTGCAGTGTCGCGGGGTGATCTCCGCTATAATTTGGATCCACTCGTCTCCCAGAGCGGGCGAGGTCATTACTTATTACAAGGAACATAATGACTCGGGTGCTCCGTCTCCAGGCTCTCATATTTAATGAA
This sequence comes from Nannoperca obscura, assembly GCA_036024295.1. Classification (NCBI taxonomy): domain Eukaryota; kingdom Metazoa; phylum Chordata; class Actinopteri; order Centrarchiformes; family Percichthyidae; genus Nannoperca; species Nannoperca obscura. The sequence continues at coordinate 12,155 of JAVQJL010076969.1, forward strand.
AGCAGTGGGAAAATGCCACAAAAAAATCTCACAAATTCCCAGCTTGATTCGTGGAGTCTGAAACAACTATAAACTCTAAAATTAAAACTTTTTTTTACTTCAAAGTGCAGCAGTATCCAAAATTGGAATAAAAGTATTTTATTTGATTGTTTTTAGGATAGTACAAGTCCATTATTTGGATAAATCTAGGCAGGAAATGCAGATTTCATCAATAAAATAGCATCAAAATATGTTATATTAACGTGCAGTTACATTAATATCTGCTACAAACTGAACTTCATATTGCACTCCCCACAAAATGTACAGCTCTTCTTTTTATTATTGTACAGTTCTTATCGCTAAATTCTCTTTATGTTGCACTGACTTGCTTTTTGAAAAACTTTTAGTGGTTTGATTTAAAGTTTTCTGCATATATTTGTGCTCTTGTTTGCACCAAAACAAATTCCTTGTTGGCAATAAATCTCTTTCTGCTTCTGAACCAAGTCAGCGACCAGCGGGTGGGGGTGGGGTGGGGGGGTCTACTCTGCCTGACTCATTGATCCTTTATCTGACTGTAGCTTGTGTGACTTCTGAAATATCAGCAGCCTAACTGGGCCGTGTATTGACGAGTCTGTGGTGCTGAAGCAGCAGACGGATTTGTAATTGCGTCGCCTTTTGTGAAACGTGTTATTGGTTACGACCCCCCGATGAAACCTCAGCTGTGACAGTTTTTAAATGAGCTTTAAAAGCTGCACTTTTGTAAGTTGCACATGTTCAAACTGCAGAAAAGACGAGCGCCGCATACGTGAAGTCATTTCCCCGTGTAAACGTCACTCAGCTGCCCAGCTAACGTGACCGTGTGTGTGTGTGTGTGTGTGTGTGGTTTTATCCCACAGGTTAATATAATGACATAAAATAACAGTGAGTGTGGATGTTGTTACAGAAACTTCCACTCGAGGCTCGATGCAGCGGTCAGATACAACAAAGTTCACATGATAATATGACTCCGCCTATTAAAGCTCAGCCTTGTAGCCTCGCGGACGTTAAAGGGTTTGTTCACGAGTTGTTTACAGACAAAACACAATGTGGATAAAAAGAACTTTGTTTGTGGTTCTCACACTATTAAAAATTCATCAGCAGCATCTCTTTCCACAATCAGTGTCCTTGTTACTCCTGATCCTCCACAGAGCAGAAATAACAGTCCCTGGAGACCATTAGAGGTAATATGTCCTGGTGTCATTTAGGTGAACCAATCATCTGCAGCTATGTGGCATGTGCATTCACCCCGACCTTCTCCCCAACCTCTCGCTGTCTTCACTGGTTGTTTCAATTCACCACCACAGCGGAAACAACCAGTCGATTAATCGATTAGTTGATCAACTGATGATTAATCTGCAACTAATTTTACTAATCAATTAATAGTTTCAAGGTCGCCTGACATTGCCAGACCAACCGGACAGACCTCCAACCAATAAGAGCGGCGAGGCAGGTGCCGTAGGAACGGCAAACACCTGTTGGTTTAGTTCTGACCTGAAAGTCATCGCATCAAACCCCGCCCCCAAGTTAGATACACGCTTGTGATTGGTCGGCTGGAAATCAGTGCTTCTTTCTTACATTTTAATTGTGTTTAATTGTATTTTATTTGTCTTTAAAATATCTTTGTTGATCTTGAGCTTTACAAAACTGATTTATTTATTTACACTTTTCTGATTTTTTTTCAGTCCAAACAATCAATGAATCGGGTGAAAGTGATTGGTTGATTAATGGATAATGAAAACGATCATTATTGGCAGCCTGTGCTGAAGAAGCTGTTTGGAGCTGCAACGATCATCTGCCGGTTCTTTTCTTGATTGATTATTGGGACACGGAACAATCAATCATCACTGGTTGTGGATTGTGATTATTATATGGACTCGTTTTAAGATTTTTAAACTGTAACAACTTTTTAAATGATTGCTGGAACTATATAAACTGGACATTTTTATAAATGACGTTGAATCTCATATTTGACTGCAGATTTTCTGTCAGAAGTCTTAATTAGTCTTAATTTCAACCCAACCGGTCGAGGCAGATGACGCCACCTAGAGCCTGGTTCTGCTCGAGGTTTCTACCTGTTAAAGGGAGTTTT
>JAVQJL010076970.1:0-25144 GCA_036024295.1 Nannoperca obscura
CCCCCCCCTCCCCCCGCCCGCCCCCCCCCCCCCCCCCCCGCCCCGCCGCCCCGGCCGGCCGCCCAGGCCCGAAAGATCGCGTGTCGGAAATTCCTCCAAACCACACAGTCATAATTCCTTTAATGAGGATTCAGAGAGAAAGAGGAGGAAATGAGAGTGTGTGTGTGTGTGTGTGTGTGTGTGTGTGTGTGTGTGTGTGTGTGTGTGTGTGGGGTTGTCAGAGACCGAGAAAGTGAATGACAGAGAGAGAGAAAAGAAAGAGGGAGAAGAAAGAAGGCTGAGGGAGCAGATGGAGGGAATGAAAAGCCGGCTGGGGTAAAGTAGAGAGAAGGTGTGTGAGAGTCTGGGAACACACGCTGGTCTTGCATCCCTGCAGCCCGTCTCTGCTTGGCACAAGCACGCTACCCCCTCGTCTGCAGCCCCCTTCAAACAGCTTAACCACGGCCCAAACAGGTTGGCATGGAAGCAAAGCACTTCCACTTAACCATATCAAAGTCAGACTGGCGCTGCACTGAAAGAGCAAAAAAAAGCTTTTTTTCTCAAAAACAGCATGAGCAGCCGAGGGAAAAGCCTCGCTGCAAGCTGCATGGTTTTTGGGAGAAGGATTTTCCTGTCGTTTTGTTTTTATTTCCAAGTGTATCAGACATGGCAGCGAATTGAGGACATGGGATGGCTCGACAAATTGTTGCTTTTGATCAGCTTGGAGGACATGCAGCTGAGAAGAAATCATCAGCTCAGCTGGCAGGCTTTTAAAAAAAGGGAGGGGATTTAAAAATATCTAGGAATTGACACTTTTCTCTGAGGAAGAGTGAGTGTTGTTAAAGCCCAGAAAGCAGAGGAAAAGTGATTTACAGGCCATCTGGCAGGTAGAAAGCTGCTAACAACTGGAGATGTCTCCTGCAGGAACAGTGAAAGCTGCTCACTCCACAGTCGGGTTTTCTTCAGCACTGCTGCCATGTTGATCTGCTCTGGTTCAGCTGGAAGATCCACTGTGGGTGGTATCAGCGAACAAGACATGACAGAGGACTGATGCCCTTTCACCTCCATCCTCAACAAACCTGGGGGGGTTAAATCACTGACCTGATTCTCACGTTTCACATGTGCCTCATGAGTGTGTGTGTGTGTGTGTGTCTTTCTGCACTGATCGGGGAAGCACACACCCACAGGCACTGATACACACACAAACACAGTGACAGAAGCTTCACAATAACAGTTCCCTCCACTTTTAAACTTAAATCACGTGTCTCCAGGAAACACAAAGCGACTTCAATGCCAGACATTACTCACAACACATCATCTGTCAAAAGGACTGACTGACAAATCACGCGAGAAACACATCACACAAAAGGTCTATTTTGTAGGTTTTGAATACTAAAAATCTTCAGTTATATGCGACAAACACGGAGCATTAAAACAATTATTTAATCCCAAAACAAGACCGTATTGATTTAACACTTACTGAATGATCACTAACCAGATATTTCTGTCAAGACAACTCGACTCGGTGGTTTGTGTGGGTTTATCCTCTCTCCACAGCCGGGAGAGAGGAGTTTTCTGAAGAACGAGCCCGTGTTTTTGACCCGTTTGGCGGTTTAATGAAGTAGCACTGGACGATGCTTCAACTTACCTCTGCAAAACTTCACAAGAGTGGCTCCTCAGTGGCGTCTCTGCCCGTCTACCTGCGCATCTCCATCCATTCGTAAACTCAAATGATTTTTTTTTTAAATAAGAAAGTGCGTTTTCGCTTTTAACGCACAGGTTTTCCTGCGGATGGTGATGTGAATTAAAAGAAGGAAAAACATCCCAAAGTCCCAGCAAGAATGAACCAGCCGCCCGATAGATAAGCGGATGTTCTCCGTGTGTTCCCTGTTGAGACTCGATGCGGCGGCCGTCCAGCGCAAACACTGAACCCCCTCACTCACATTCCAGTTTGTGTTTGCGGCGCTCCTCCTGAACAACGGCGAGCCAATCAGAAGCGCAGGGTGTCACGGGGAGGGCGGGGTCAGTCAGTTTTGTGCCCCTAAGCTCCTGTGTGTGTGTGTGTGGTGGGGGTTGCACGTGCGCGTGGGTATAGGTGCGCGCGCCGTGGAAGCATGAATCAAGCTTGGCGTATGCCCTGTCTATTTCTCTTTGTCTGACTGCCTGGCTCGAAAAATCAAATCACATGAGGTATAAATGTCAGAATTGCAATACTGCCACAGATAAATAACAGATTACAATGGATGTGGAATGTTTCACGTGGAAATAAACAAGAAAATTAAAAGTAAAGAAAATCTGAGGAAAATTGAGAGCTTAGACCCCCTCTTCCTCTTTCTATGTCTTTGAAAAGCAGAAACAAACACACACTCACACGCAGGGCTGTACTGAGGTCATGAGTTCAAGTGCCAAAAACAGTATGTTCATTTCTTTAAATGAATTTGGACGAGGCTGGATTATCAACCGGGCAAAGTGATAACCAGGGGACACCAGGAGACACACAGTAATCCTTTGAAAAGTCCTGCTTGTCTGCTGGTTTTTGGTTATTTGATGATTTTTGGTTATTGTGGTTCAAATGTATGAATTTGACAGATGCACAGAAAACCTGGGGCCTGGCAGTAATAATCCACTATGCAAGTATTTTGTTAGTGTCTGGGTATACAGTCATGCTCCAAGTACAGTGTGCTGTGTGCAGTGTACCTAATAAACCCCTGGGGGGGTCAACAGGGAACCTACACAACGCACAGAGGGTGGGAGGTGAGGGAGGGTCAATAGCTCAACAGCAAATGTTTTTCTTCTTGGTTAATCCTGCCGGAGTACTCCTACTTTTTATATTATATATAATTTGTTTTTCTTTGATTATTTTATCATTGTGAGTGAGTGTGAAAAGATCATACAAAACCTTTAGGACCTTTTAAACTGCATAATGTGCAACTAACTGCCCATTATAAAATGTGAACTGCACTTTAGGGAACCAAAACTCCCAAATCTACATATTTTGATCCACAAATATTAAGGGCATGACCTCTGTTTTCTCTACAGCCCGGCACACACATACTCTGTAGCCTGTGTTACAGGCATTAGCTACTCCTTCTCTGCTCTCTTTGCACAGCAGTCCAGCCTGCAGAGTGAATCCACGTCTGAGCACCAGATTTAACCAGCTGTCACCTTATGAACTTTCTCTAACATTTCTCTTTGCCCTTGTACTCTGGACAGCAGCAGTGCCATTTTTAGGAGAGAGAGATGATACCTTTTCAGCCTTGTGGATTTAAATTTAGACCTTTCATGTTCACTTGGACGTAAATCCATCTTTTCACAGGGGGATAGTATGACCAGCCTCATTCTTCAGCGTTTTAGTGCATGAAAGAAGTTTTATTTGTCCTTGTAAATGTATTGACAGGTTGTGAAAATGATGGTGTGATTATCTGTGATTATACAGCTTAACAACAGCCTTTTTCAAAATTGTCTTTCCAATCCATTCGCCTCAAGTGGGTCTACAGCAATTGCTTTTCCCTGAACTGCAAGCAACAAGCAAATTGAATTACATGGAAGGGAACCATGAAAAAGACAAACACCTACAGCGTGATACACACAGGTGCTGCTTTATGAGGACCAAGGGAAAACACATTTCTGTGCGACAACTTGGTTATATGTAGAGTGACTCGTCTTGAAGAGCTCCTGCCAGCATAATTGCCCTCCATAAGTGGATATGCTGTTCCGCCGAGTCCATACAAATGCAATTCAGCTCGCCCTTCCAAGAAGCAAAGGGAGCAGAAAATGGCTTGTCCCTTTTAATCTATCAGTTTGGTAGGGATTTTCTAATGACTCACGGATGTGATTAATCTTAAGGTTCTGGGATTTTTCACATCTGGTCCTTCCTGTTAATGGGAGTAAAGATTTGGCAAGAAAACAAACTTTGTGGTTTGAATTTTGAGAGAATTCATCTTTGTTGACTAAGTGCCAAAAGGAGGATACTGATAAGTTTTCCAAAAAACAAAAGCTGGAAAGAGAAACGCTTTCCTCAGAGGGTTGTTGGTTCCTCAACAACCAATGAGAAAGGCTGGCAAAGAATATTAAAGCTAAATAAATAGGTATAAATGGCTTCAATGCTGGGAATGTAGTTGTTGTGAGATACTGTATAAGTGCTGAAAGAGATCAGATGCAGTTGAAATCTGTGGGGAAAGATAGTGGACCGTAAGGTCAAGAAGAAACAATGACACAGCTGTCCTCAGAGGGCTGATGAGATGCGGTAGGCTAGAAATGCTAAATGGGCAGTGATGGGCTTGATGCTGGGAATACAAGTGGTGTATGGAGGACAAAAGTCAATTCAGAAAGCTATGCTCAGAGAGAAAGATGATGATGGAGAGAGGAGAACCTTTAAAGGAATAGTTTGACATTTTGTGAAACACCTTTCTTGTTGTGAGTAAGATGTGAATATTAAGATTGCTGCTGTGTACCAATTTGCGTACTGACACTTGTTTCCCTCTGTTTTACAGTCTCTTTGCAAAGCTAAGCTAAATGGCTACTGCCTGACGCTTGGATTTAATGGAAAGACGTGAAATTGGTCTTGATCTTCTCATCTAAACACAAATAAGCATATTTCCCAAAATGTCAAATTATTCCTTTAAACGAATTGAAACAAAAAGAGTCTTTTTGTGGGATTATGCTTCCCCGTATTCCCTTAAAGCTCAAAGAATTAGCAGCAGCAGCTCTGCATGTTCTGCTTTCAGTGCCACATAGATTCAGTCACACACCTCAACCAAACTGACCCCATACCAGTCGCTTTCTGTCTTAGTTCCTTTCTCTAACTGTGGTTGTGATTGGTCCAATGTTTCATGTTGTTTGAGAAGATACAACTTTAATTGTGATGTGAAACATCACTTAAAAATGGAAAACCACGTGCAAACATATTTCTGGGTCAGTCTGCCTCATATTTTCCTCTGTACATTTTAAATGTTGGGCAGAACACATTCAGGGATCTCTATAGGGTTTCCATAAGACCCTCAGCTAGCGCTAACACACACATTTCACGTTAATGCACACCCAGAAACACTCCTCTTTCTTCCTCCTAGACTCTCAGCTGCTCAACAGCTCAGCCTGTAATTATGGCTGTCATCAACAGCCCCTGACTAGCGGCTATATTTACTGAAGAACCAGCGTGGACCAACACTCTCCCTGCTTATATGTGCGTACACACACACACACACACACACACACACACACACACACACACACACACACACACACACACACAACCAGGTATTTATAATGGTTGCCAATCAATATCACAGCAGCAGGTAATTTAGTATTGTGATCAACCGCCCTAATCCTCTCAAGAATATTTTCAGGAAGCAGAAATTTCACTCACATATAGTGTCACAAACAAAGTAACACCGTGCATTTTTAGAAACTCAAGATCATAAATTTAGTATCAGTTCTGTATTGTAAATCTTTCCTGTTGTATTGATCCTGCTTCCTGTTTTCGGTCCATACATATAAAATCACGATGGAACCAAAGGAAAAAATACTTTATCACCTTGTTGAGTAAATATTTATATTGTAATATACAGTGCAACTACTGTATATAAATTCTATATTCTTATTGTATTGTTACCTCTAACCAAGAACACATGTCCTATCATATAAAATCTGAAACTTCACTAATTATAAAATATGTTAAAAAATACTTATACTGCACTTAACATAATCTTTCAAGCTGAAATGCATGTATCTTAGTTGCAAGACTATATTGAAATGTTGTTAACTTTGTGACTTTTGCAGAATATTAATAACCCCCAATAAAACTCATTAATATCTATTTACTGCGCTCTGTTCATGAATAATATAAACCATACTAATAGATCTGTATATAAATGTTCCCAGGTTTGTGTGCCGATAAACTCATAAACAGCCCATAAACCCATTCATGCACAGAAGGTATAAATGAAACCAACCCACACTGACCTCCCAGCAGAGCAGTTCCTTTCCTTCTGTACCAGCCACAACTGTTGTTGGTCACCGCCATTGACCTCCTGCTCCTCGTGTAGCGTGGCATTGAATTACCTTCTGTCACTCACTCCACCTCTAATTCTTCTGTTTTATTCAATTAAGCATGTTCTTCACCAAGAATCTTTATTTTACTACATTTTTTTCTCTATAGAGATTTTCTTCATCTCTGCCTGACAACGTCTAACCACCAAACCAGGATGAATCAGAGAGGCCACATGACTGGAGGGCAGGAAGGTCAAGGCAGAGGAACATACAGGCACAGCTGTCAGAGAGTATGTGTGTGTGTCAGGGTGAGAGAGTGTGGCACTAAAATGTCAGAGGAAAATTCTGCGTCCTGCGTTACTAGCCCTATTTAGGTTGACTCATTGTTGGACTTCCCTAGTTGTAAATGCTGATCTTAAATCCAAGAAAAATTCTGACATTGTCATCGACATAAAGAAGTACTCTGTGTACTGTTTGACGTATGCAGCTCTGAATACACGGATCAGTTCGCTGTATTGCTTCCTAAATGATATATAAAAAACTTCTTTACAAAGGTGCATATTATTCTGTGTCTCTACACAAGTGAAGCAAATACAGGCTGTATGCTGCCCTGTGGAATGGCTCTATGCTGGGGCTCCATTGGTCTCTAATGACAGGGTGCTTGTCGCAGGTAGAGTCTCTCCCCGAGGGGCTTGGAGGCACGTCATAGGCCTGCAGAGTGCAGGTGTGCGCCAACAATATCATCTAACTAGCCGCTACGTACAGTGACCTCACAAGGCAAAGACGTGAGATATATATATATATATATATATATATGGCCTACAATCTTTTTCAAGTCCTACGGTCTTAACTATTTTTTAAATTTAGTTTCTGACTAGAAATAAGTATATTTTAAAGCTGCACTCATTAATTTCTTCATATCAGTAATAGCTCATGCTCATGCTAAAACGTGCATTGTAGGCCACTTGCCCATCAGTAGACCAACACAAAGTTAAAAACTAGCTGGTGAAGAACATGGAACACGTAGCAGCTAAAGAGCTAGCTTTTCTGAGGAGTTGGTGGGGACCAAAACAGCTAAAAGGAGTGTGAATATTGGACTTCATCACATGGGCAGAAACACAACAACTATTGCTAATGTTGCACCATTTCTGCTGGACGTGTAAATAACTGACAGTTTGTTAACAATGTATAAAAACAGCACACTTGTGACCAGCTGCCCAGTGAGGAGCAAAACTTGATATCCAACCTTCTTCCAGGTCCCGTCAATGAAGAGTCATGGGTGGTCTGTTACGTTTTACGTTTTAAACAGGATTACCTCATTGTGAGAGAGGATCCAAACCACTAAGTGTAAACCTTGCACGCCCAGTGTTGCCCGCAGCACAGATTGTCATGGTAACCACATGAGGATTGTAAAGGAAAGGTTAGCATTACGGTGAACTTCCATCTTCAATATAAGCCACATGTAAACATCTGTGACCAAAAAACTGAGCTGAGTTTACATTTAACGGTTGAGAAATTACTGTAAAGAAAGAACAATTTCTACTCTTGAATCATCTGAATTACTCAATGTTGCACCCATAAAAAAATCACCTTAAATCCCAAAATGCAAAAAGTGTTTTCTTTGTTTTCGGCCTTTGCTTTTATGCTTCCTTTCCTCTTTCAGTGAAAACGGCAATACTAGTTTTACAGGCATTTGGCAAAAGTGGGTCAGTGGAGCCAACTGTCAGAAGCAGGAAGAGGGAGATGCAGAGCGGCAATATTCCAGCTACAGTAGGTCCCCTCAGGTCAGAGCTACTCCCAACACAGAGCGGCCACTGATGCACAAACTACAGCACTGTCATGTTCTTCAGTGGGTTGTATCACTGTGGACAGAGACGACATCTGTGTCCAGACAGTGTATGTGTGGGTGGGCTGTCAGAATGTGAATGCTTTGGATTAAAGACAATGCATATTGTGTGTGTACGAGGTCACAGAGGAGTGGGTCAGTGCATGTGCGTGTGTGTTTTATTGTAGGGCAAGTAGATCAAGTCAGTTTTAGATCATTTTGCAACCTCTAGCAGTGACCTCCTTGGCTCTAACTCTGCCCGTCCTGTCCTATACATCCACTGCAGCTCTGACATCAGAAACACACACAAAAAGCCACAAAATCAGCCAATGATCACAACATCACTGGCAAACCATTTATTTTTGATTGACAGCTTGGGGAAGAAGGAGTTTTTGTATTTGTGTCATGTTGACAGACAGCAACAAACATTAATCAAATCAGATTGTGTCAAACTACGACACGCCAGGACTGAAACCACTGCTCGCTGCAGGGAGAGTGCGTTAAGGTAGCTATAATGATGGCATCCATTTGAATTGAAGCAAATAAAGTCTAAAAAATAAAATAAAAGAAGAGTAATTTTCAGAAATATAAGGGTTTGCACCTGAAAAATATCCCTAGATACAAAGGTGTTGTATGCTAAATTCTCAGTGTCCACATTTGATCTTGAAGCCGTTATTGAGAGTAAAGATCCCACAAAAAGCATCCATGAGAGATGTTTCCTTTAAACTCTCTAACGTCCGTGCCAGTCACTTTGCAAAGCTAAAATCCAATAAACAACTTCATCACATGACCAAATTATTCTTCATTACCAGGAAAAAGACATCACTCTGTTCCCTGAGAAATTCTAGTTCCTGTTTTAGTGGGTTTTAAAGTTGACACGCCTTAACAGAACCAGTCTTTTGACATTATAGTAAATTGATCCACTGGATATTAAGAAGCATGTCAGTATTGTTATTGTTAAGGTAATAATATCAAATCTCATCTGTATTGAGTTGCACCAGCTAAATTACTACGTTTGTGTGGAAAATCCTTAGCAAAAGAAGTTCTTAGCCAGCTAGTTTACAACTTTGACAAAATACGGTTACATAAGTAAAGACAAAAAGTAAAGAAGGTTGCTATACAACATCTGTGGGGCTGTCCACTTAAATTCAATCAACTGTGTTAACTGTAGCATCAAGAGTGCCAATAAATATCAGGTTTCGGGGCCAAACAATAACTTAGCTGTAAATCCTTTGTTGCCTTTGTAAGATGCCACCAGTGAGAAATGCGGGTTTTTCATTGTCTCTAATGCCGTCTAATTCTTTGTCAAACTGCTCTTCCAATTGTGTCTTGTGTCTCTCTATGTAAATACTAAGCTGCTAGATGGTGCAGATAAATCACCTCCCTCCCAGCTTTCCAGTCAGGGTAGTAGGATTCTGCTCTCTGTGATCCTGATCCTCGGTGGGCACCATGTCGGCTCGGAGGAGGTATACAGTTTCCTGCGGTTTGCCGCACAAGACAAGTACAGACAAGAGACTGAGGGAGAGATGGATTTGTGAAATCTGACCTGGTTGCAGGCTGAGCTCTGTATATTATGCTAATGCCCTGTGTGTGTGGTGGGGGTGCATCCCCTGTTTCACCCTATGGGCAAGAGTTGAAAGCTTGTACTGTAGAAGTGAGATAGATTCCATGTCATCAGCATGAAAAAATAATAAGATTTCCTATTAATCCATATCCTATTAATTATAATATGCTCATGACTCCATAAAATTAAATACAGATGTGATTGTTTTTATGAAACATATTTTATCTAAAAAAAAGCAGCTTGGCAAAAATGTATTCTAGCTAACATTAGCCATTCTGCTAAGCTAAGGAACCTGGATGTTACATGGGTGATCCTTTATTTTTACTAACCTTTACATGTATAACGTTACTCAAAGTTACTAAATCAGTTGTATTAGGCTAATGCTGCTTAAAAACATACACATAAACAACACATAAAACTTACTAAATTAAAACCTATTAATGTTGTGTAAACAAGCACATTAATCAAAGGTCGTCAAATGCAACCTTTCAGGTTATGTGCGGCTCAGATTTAGGCTAGAAACCCTTTCCTCATATAGGTGTCCTGTTTCTTAGATTAGCTGAGGAATGCTGCCCTTCTGCTACAACCACTTCTTGAAAGAAAAGCTCCTTTACTGTGGAAATGAGACCTAAATTTGGTGTTTGTGACATGCTTCTTTAAAAGTATGCCTTCACGTTGTGTCATGCCTCTACACACGCTGCATACCCCTCTGGCAACATTCGGAGCAACGGCTTAAAGAGCACAGGTGAAAACTGTCCATTAAAGCTTTAACCCCATTAACCTGTAGCAACACAGTTACATACACCCGTCCCCTCAGGATTTATTTACATTCTTTAAATCTGTGAAGGGACATTGGCTGAATGAAAAACTCCCATCAAATCGGAGTGACTGACATGTCATTGTGCCAGAAGATATTTTCCAAAACCAAACAAAAAGAAGATAAACAAACAATAAGCTGTTGAGCCCAGCAATTAGTGGTTTTGACATGTAATTGGTAGTCAGTGTAGGAGTTGAAACACATCCTATTGCACAAGGAACAAGAACAACACAAAACATTCTTGCACCATAGGGGATAACTGCAGCCAACTGTATTAAATGACTGGAATTTAGTTCTGTTTAACATGCATTAAACTGCAAAGCACCAACATGCAGCACGTTTAAAAGACTGACATGTCAAAGGAAGAATTATTTCCTATGTGGTCCTTGAGTGTAAGTATAATTCAGGGAGCTGAAAGGCCTCCATTTCTAGGAACTCCTCACTTGTGGCTGAAAGCAGCTCTGTCATGCTTTCTGACCTGAACCAGAAAGTCAAACACAGGTTTATTTAGACGGCAAACACCAACGCTTCATTCCAACCACGCCAACATCGATCTCATACTCAACTATATTGTTACTGTCTTTAAAGCTCCACTCCTGCAGCTCTCTTTCGGGACACACTGCTCCCTTGTACTTTGCTTTGGCGCACTACTCCGCTGCAAACCATGTGAGTAGATTAGCAGAGCAAAATCAGTTCTTTTGAATTAGTCATAAGGAGCATGAAGGAGTTAAAGAAGCCGTTGTGGTTATTTTGGTCTCAAAAAAGTTGCTGTGCACTTTTACTGATATCTTAGTTTCAGCCATTTTCTTCTGAGAAATATTTCAAGAGAGGGGGCTGTGCATGTGTGGTTAAGTGTGATAACAAGGGAATAAAGCAGAGTTGTGTTTGTGTTAACTTGTGTATAAAACTACTTAAGGGTTTTGGGTGTAGTTTTTGTAGGATATGAATGAAGTTGTTTAGCTCAGATGGATGTTGGTGCAGAGGTGATTTTGCAGGGGCTCAGGGGCAAGCTGAGACTTTCTTTGTGGTACAATCCCTTCCCAAACCTCTTATTTATAGCTGCTTTTTATTAAAGCTTATATTGGCTACAAAACTGCCTGTTGATCCGTGACCTGACAAGCCAAAACATACATCCCATCCTTAAAGGGTAAGTTCATCCAAAATTACTGAGACACACCAAAAAAAAACATGATTTCTCACTTACTTCTAGTAGTATTGCGCCACAGATTTTGGTTTTATGTGCACTGGTTTTGAGATATCTGCCTTCACCCTAGTCTAATAATTGCACTGAATTGCTATTTATATATATCATTCATTTAATCATCATAATATCATCATATCATCATATTAGCAGTTTTCGTGTTGGGAAGGGGGTGTCATCCTTCTGCCATGACAAAAACAGAAAACTAAATGCCAAAAAATGTTTTTATTCTAATAAATCAACAAAACTGAGGTAAATGTGGGTGTGAGGTGTGTAAGTCAGTGACATCAGTAGTGTAAGTGTGGATGTGTGCATATAAGGTGTAAGGTATTTTTCCTTTGACCAAAAAGAGGGAGAACTGACTGAGCTGAAACACATTGTCTCCACTTAGTAAAGCTAACCGAGGCTTTTTGCTGATTTGTACGACCTGAAGTGGACTCACTGAGAGAGTGGGTGAGGAGGAGAGGCGGAACAGGGAAGGAGAACGAGAGCTTGTCGCTGTGGATCTGCTTTGTTCAGGCACTCTGGCATTTCAGGCTAAAAGTAGTGCTCCTTCAGTCATAATTTAGTTTGCTACAGCACTGCAGCAAAAGAATGACAAACTGGAGTAAACATGCCATATACAACCTATTGTCTCTGGGAGCGCAGAGACGACAGCAAAGACATCTGATACACTCCCTTTTTATTACAGTAAGTCTGAAGTCAGTGCCACATGTAGGTTGTTACTTGCTCTTTGGTCTGTATCTTTCACTTAATATGTTATGCTATGCATTTTACGGCTATTTCTACTCTGCCAACACCATTAAAAACAAATGACATGACATAAAATCAGAGGATCTCAAACCTTTAAGCCACGCTAAAGTGTGGCTCTACAGGAACGGCAGTGTTGGTCGCTTCTCCACTTTTGTCCAAACTGAAATATCTCAGCAACTGTTGGATGGATTTCCATGAGGTATTGTACATACATTCATAGTCATCTGGTGACCCTTTAGATTAATCGAGTGACCCTTCGAGGGTTTCAGACCCCACGTTGGGAACCACCACATAAGACTGTTACAAAATCACCCATCCCCTACTATTCAACACTGAATTCTAATTTTGTGGATAGAATAGCTCAAAGATTTGCAGATCCACTACTAATGATGAAACTAATGATTTAGAAAGAAAATAGGCCAGTGGTAGCAAATTTGCATTTAGCACCAATAAGAATGCTTCACTTGAATATTCAACACAAAACACACGGTATAATTTCACTAACCAAAGAGCTAATTAGCACAGAAAATATCAGTGATCTATATTCTGCAACCTTAAGCTGTGTGCGTGAATAAACACACTGATGCCTGCTGGCATGCCTCCACATGAATCTGTGCGCTGTGATTGGCTGGTTTGTTGCAGAGAGTCATCTGGCTGCGTACCTCCTGGCTGTGATGTTCAAAGGGAACGTCACATTACCGTCGGTGTATCTCAGTCAGAAGTGGGTCAGTGGAGGCATTACATACATTACACATCAAATGACGCAATATCTGGGAATATCCTCCTGCTCACTGTCCACTCATCATCAACAGAGCTGCTGCAGGACACTTAGAGTGTGCATGGAGATTAAATATGTCTAAATATGTATAAATACATTAGTGGTAATGCGTACAATACAAGCAGTTGGTGTGCAATTAAACACTTCTCTCAGCACTTGCAGAGCCCTGAGCATGTGTGTGTGTGTGTGTGTGTTGCAAAGGGGAGGGGGGACTCATCAGAGTTAAAGGAATAGATTGACATTTTGGGAAATATGTTAGATGTTAGATGTCTGTCAGTTCAGTGTATGCATGTGTTACAGTCAGCAGTCGGTTAGCTTAGCATAAACACTGAAAACAGGTAGCCTGTGAGTGTAAAAAGGTAACAAAATCTGCCTACCGGTACCTTTAAAGCTCAGTAATTATCAGTGAATAAAAAACGGCAATATCTCTGGTTCTGTTGCATTAAAAATGTTTGAACAATCCATTGGGAGTCCAAAAACATTATAGAAGTGTGCTGCTAAATTGGTAGAAAAAAGCATTGTACAGTGTGATACACAGAATGACATGATAAGTGCTGAGCCAATCTAAAAAGCGTCATTATCCATAATGGTTTTTCCCCAATCCTGGTCAGAGCTTATTTTCAAAATGGCTGCAAAAAGAAAAAGAACAATATTCAATTATTATACAACCTGACAGCACTGTCCCCTTTTTCTTCTACCTATGAGTCACTCAGGTCCGGCTGTAATTCTACTGCTCACCACGTATGTTATGATTACAGCTGGTTTTAAAATAAAAACACTCACGCAAAGTACATGTTGAAAAGATTTTTCTCGTGGAGCATAATGTTCGGTTAAAAACATCTGTCTGTTATACAAGAACGCCCACACTGCAGAGGGCACGGCTCCTCTCCGCTTTCTAAAAAGGGTAAAAGTTGAAAAATCAATACACAAACTCTGAACAGAGCTCCTGCAACGGGGAACTGGAGACCAAAGCATGACGTTCTCATTAGTCACGGATCCATTACACTGACTAATTATTACAATCATACCGTGTAATAACCTCTAACTGTCACTTTAAAACCTTCTCTTCACTAAGATAAATACAGTTTTGGTGATTGTTTAGCATCAGTGTGTATCAGAGCCTTCTCAACCATGCAACAAACAACCCCACCCACACAGCAGAACACGTTCCCCAGGGCCACCCTTCAACCATCACTTGCACCCTCTTTTTAACCCCAATCCCAACCACAAGTCCCAAACAAACCAGTGTGACCTCACTGTAATCCTCGAGCAGCCAGTTCAGCCCTGCAGCCCACCTGTACACCCACGCCTGCTTCCACACTTTACAACTGACCCTTGGCAAGCTTACCGTCCTCGTAGAAGACATCCTCCGCTTCCTCGCGCATCATCTCATCCAGGTCATCCTCTGCAATGTCGGTCATAGCCATCACTACTCCTCTTCTTCTACTTTTTCCTCTTCTTCTTCTTCTCTCCCCCTCTTCTCCCTCGACTGACTAATCGGAGCTTCCGAGAGAGTGACTGGGCTGTAAAATTGAATCAACGCCGGCTCGGCCTCTTCGCTTCAGGCGACAGTCCGATCGCCGGCAGGCTCCTCGCTCGAGTAGCAGAGGACTGGGACTGAGCTGAGCTTCAGCTCTCTGCACGAGGATGTATGTGTGAGTGTGTAAGTGCCAGGTGTGTGTGTGTGTGTGTGTGTGTGGGTGAGAAAGAGGACTCCCAGCGACCTTCACTAAGTTTCAGCAACAGTGCTGATTTCATAACATCCTGTGCAAAACTGAAGTGAAAGTGTACTGTTTGGAGAGCACTTGTGTAAGTAAGAGTGCGCATGTGTGTGTGTGTGTGTGTGTGTGTGTGTACTGCCTGGGGAGGGTCAGTAGTGTGTGTGTGTGTGTGTGTGTGTGTGTGTGTGGTGTATGTGTGTGTGTCCATATGCACTCGAGTCAGCTGGAGTGGCCGGTGATTAACAGGAATAATTAGATTCTGTATTTTGAGCCGGCAAGGACATGCAAAAAGGGTGTGAAAATGTGTGTGTTTGTGTGTACGTGACAAGGCGTGTGAAATGGGAGGCTGGCTATACTTGTCATTCCTTCACAGCTCACTAGGAATCATGGGACCACACTGATTGCTCCTTCTATTTTTTCACATGGCCCACATTGAGGGGGCCTCTGCAGAGCTGATAACGTCTGGTGTCGTCTGCTTCTGCAGAATGTCTCCATGGTGCTGCTCAGGATAAACAAACTCACCGGCTCCGAAGAAGACATATTCCGACACTGTGGTAGGCTCGGTCTGTACCTCTCCTATAATCAGAGTTTTTACACTTGCATTGATCAATACATTTGAGTCACAGAGCTGCAGTACGCATCTGTGTTTTTGACATTTAAATATGAGCGAGATTTTGAACAACTCCACAGGTTGTTTGACACCACTTATTGTTGTTTTGAAGATATTTACTGAATCCTTTAAGACTCTTCTCTCCAGCTGGAATTACAAATTGTCCACATGCTGGGCAATATGAGATGACATATCTCCTTGTGTGTCACAATGCCAATGCCAACACACAGATGTTTAGCAGGAATAATCTTTACCATGTTTGTTAGTTAGTTAGTTAAAGTTACCATGTCTTAGTTTAACATGTTAGCATGCTGACATTTACTAAGTAGGATGATGGTCTTGTCAACAATTTAGCATGTAACTGGTTATAAAACAAAGTACTGGACAAATAAAACATTTGACCCAATGAATAAATGTAAAAAACAATCAATCCAATACATATTTCAGTGGACCAAAGGGATGGGCCAATTGACATTACAATTACCCTAGCTTGGCTAAAAAACTAGTGCAACTTGTGAACCAAATTAACTCCAAACTCGAGGTGATTGTACTTATGACGTTGAATAGTCCATTCAGCTTTTAAGAGTTTTGCACCATCCCCAGGAGGCCCCTTACCAGCGCCTCTCAGTCACTTCTTGTCCAGTTCCAAATTCCTGGTAACGTGCAGTCTTGTCTCTTTTTGACCTTTAATTTATACTAAGACGAAAAAGTCAAAATGCAGACAGACACTGAATTTCTTCCTCTTTGTCACACCGTGCCTCTATCTATCTCCACTCTGCAGTTTCTCTGACTCACACCTCATTTACACAAACCAATTCCCAACCAAAATAGAAACTAGGCCTCAAGTCAATTCATTATCACTTTTCCTTCAGTCTTCCTCTCCCCTGCCACCGCCTCCCTTTAAGGACAAAGCTCAAGGGAACGAACCTGGAGACAAACTAATTTTCACTGAGGCTTGTCCAGACCATTCAGATCCACCACATCAATCAGGAGGTGGGATGAATACATATGAAGCACACGTGCTGTGGACTGAAAGGTGCACTGTGTCATTTCTTGGGTTAATAGCCATGTTTACAAATGTATAGGATGGCAGGATTTCTTACTTGTCATTGATGACTATAATTTGAGAAATAGGCTACAGATACGTGGTTGATTGTGTCTGTTAAAGAGAAAGTGTGTGCATGTGTTTCTGTCTGTCTGAACCAGGAAACAGAACTGTGACAGTGGCTAAAACTGAAAGCAGAAATAGGGATTCTCAACTGCTTTGACCACCACAAAACAAGACATTATAGCCCATCAAAAAAGTTAACTAAACAGTCTCATTTGAAGATTTATTACTTGAGAAGTTTCATTATTTCTAACATATGTGTGCACGTTGTTGTTGTAGCTAAGGTTGTAAATAACGAATCACTTTGCTGATTCAAATTGTTTGTTAATTTTCTTCTAAGCTACTGTAAGAAATTGCGTCACCATTCAAATTGACTTCAGTATGAACAACAGTAAGTGAATGTCTCATACTGCCATGTTGTTTTGCACTGATTTGAATAATCCCCACATAATATATAGATATATATATACCATATAGAATATAGAATACATATACCATAATATAGTTGTTGTTTCATAATCATGCAACTCAGCAAGAACCACCCGAAATACTTGAAAACACTCTTTTGTTAGTTATAATTGTCAAAGAAAACAGCCAGAGCTGTGTCAGAGAAAGTGATGGGGATGGTGGTTATTTAAACAGTTATAAAAAATGTTCTCTAACCAATATGTTGGTGTACAGAAGACAGCAGGGACATTTTTGACTTAGTGCTCTGATCCTAGAAACATAATGTGGGGAGTGTAGAATCACTGGTCATGAAGTAAACAGAAAACACACTCACATACAGAACACTGACACATGCAAAGCAAAGCCCACTGTCTTATGCAGATACGTCCCACTCCCATCTGTTCACCGCTATAATCATCACATGTTCTGGTGACTGTATCATGATTTATGTGCAAAACCGTAGAGATTAAACCCAGAGTTACATTATTCACAACAACAGTGTTGCATGCATTTATGAAAGGTTCCAAAATCTGAGTGTTCGCAGACATTTCAGCAACTTTTTGTTTTCTCTCTCTCAGCAGGAGCTTCTGAACTTGAGCTACTTTGCAGGCAGGAAAACGGGGTCACTTTTGGGCTACATTTGCCCCGCTGCATTTCAATGACTGGTTGCATTGTTGTCACCAGCAGAGAAAACCCCCTGCTTCGGGAAATGCAAACGCATGCTGCTGGGATGCAAACACACAATGCTAAGAGCACACACACACACACACACACACACACACACACGTCCAGATAATAAAACACACACACACACACAATGCCACCAAAACACTGCACAGACAAACAGACAAGAACATACACAAACCACACACAGTTGTTACTCTAGCCGCGCAAAGACTAGCACAATCAGACCCGCTCGGTACAATGGTGTTGTTTGAATGGGGTCAAACAATGGAGCTCTTTGGCATCTGAATCGAGCCAGATGATGAGTGTCCCAGGAGGATGAATAGGCGGCTTCAGCCTCCTACACACTCGTTCTTCTGGCCCTGACAATATGCATCAGTGCGCCGCCTGTTACTGTGGACTAAAATATCCGTTATTAGGATGGAAGCAGCAACTCAATAGCATGCAGGCTAATTCTATGGTGCAAGCTAATTTGCATGTATGCAGCCTCTAGCACAGATGCTACAATGGCCATAAAATACTAGAAAACTATAGACAGTAATTATCATTAGACAAGTGTAGTCCCACATTTAAAACCTAAACATTTAGGTGTACTTACAGTATTTAATCTCAACCTTTCTGAATTGGCTGGAAGACTAAAACTAAACATCTCAAGATACAGTACACAAGTGTAAATGGTAACTAAACTTGGAAATATTTTTTTAAGTAGTTTGATATGATCATGCTATGTGAGTTTATCAGATCACCTTGTTTAGAGAAGAGCTACACTAGCTTGCTTGTGTCTAAACTGACTCGTGGATGGAAATAATCAATGTTCACAGCAAGCTGCAAATTATCTTTGCTATTGTTTTGAGCTCCAGGGCTGCAGCTACCATTGAGGTCATGCCCAGTTTTTTCTGGAAATGTGTTTCTTTTAGCAACATGGGGGGGCATTTAAATTCTACAATTATAAAAAGACTTGTTAGATATTCAATAAGCTGATTTCAGTATTTTTTTTACGTCTTTATATTTGGATTTGGCTACTTTTAGGTCAACAAAAAATAAAGGATTCAGCATTTTACCTGCAGGATTGTATTTTTAGCAGTTTAGATGAAACTTTATCTACATTATTTAGATTCAGTATATTAGAAAATTTAATTTACAGACTATGTAATTGAGTAGTTAACTGAATAAAAAATACTGGTATTATTTTCATGGCCTGGCCACATTGTACTTCTGAGTAGGAAGATCAAAAAAAGGTGATTTTAATCCAATGCTGATATAATAATAATATATTTCATATATATGTTCTGGAAATGATTGCAGAATATGAATGTATAAAGAAACAATTAAACAAGGAAACTATGAAGCTATACAAATTACAAGCATGACTGAAGAGTGGAGATGTGTAGCAACAGGATATTGTTGCTACACCTGAAGCCAATTCATAAATCCTGTGGAAACTGGATTTCCGAGTACGGGGAACTTGAGTAAATGTGAACTGCAACAGCATGTCACCCCAGGCCCGGACTGCTTGGAGATATCAAATACATGAAGTTGCGAGTAGCTGGGGAAGTTTAAGGAGGAGACAGATGGCAAAACTTCTGAAAAAAAGTTCCTGATGTCAGCGTGACTTCCTGTGTCAAACCATGACAGGCAGGTATGGGTCTAAAGTGATGGAAAAGGAGGGAGGAAAGAAATATAACGTCCTTTTTGAAGGATTCCCACAGACTAATGTGAGTGAGAGTCAGACAGGATGATGGATTTGGACATCTTCTCATCTCTCCTATCACTCCGACTCTGTTCTTTCCACCCAGGCCTCTGCCTCTTTTTCTCTCCGTCTGAGAAGGATGACAAAACGGGATGATTGTGAAGGGGCGCCTGGTTACCCTGGTAACAATAATCAGGGCATTGCATGGTAAATTCAATTTGCAATGGCACTCTCTGACTCATTGCACGTGTGTGAGAAAGTGTGTGCGTAAGACGCTTCGTGTATCTGACAGAGGAAGTCCATAATGTACTATACTGTAGCCCAGCTTGCACATCTTCATGCATGTAGACACACACACTTAAAGACACACACAGGCTAACACATCTTTGCTGACACTGCAATTTCTTAACACCCAAGAGCTGTGCCCACTGGAAGAAACAAACCAGAGACCACAGAGTGGATCCTGATGCTACTTAAGTAAAAGAAGTCACAGTACAGGGCAGTCATACTCACACCAAAGCAGGTAAAACCTAAAGTATCCAAATCTTAGACCTGAGAATGGGCAAAATGAAAAAACTTTAGAGAGCTACTGCATAAAACATGTGCAAACAGTGCAATCAGTGTGAACCACTGATTGAAATACCTAATGAATGCCTGGAATCAGATGTATTTAACCAGAAAATTAGTCCGTGCAAACAAGAGAGCATCAGCATGTATGAACTTGCAAATGAGTCCTGAATTTCAAATTATTGTAGTTCTTACTTTCCTGTTTCTTAGCAACATCAACGCATTATTCAGGCAAACACCACCTGGACAAACATGCAGCCTGTAATTGTCTGAATTTAGTCTGGTTTAGCGTGCCGTAGGAGGCATGGTGAGATGAAAGAAAACAGCCAAAGTTTTGTTAATATAATTCCAAAAGTAAAGTTGCAGGAGAACAACTGGTACATATACCTACTGTAAGCATATCGATATCTTTTCATCTTTATATGGTTGTATGTCCTGACTCTGCGGTACATTTTGTTAAAGAATAATCCCAGCGGATGCTTCCTTGTCAGTGTGAAGTCTACAACTCCTTTAGTGCTGTCACCAATCTCTATTTTTGAGCTCTCTCCCTGTCTCTCGTTGTCGCCATTGTATTTTGTCTTTCTCTGTTCCACAATTGGATCATTTTCTCTCGCTCATTTACTCTTTGCCTTTCAGTCTCTGTCCAAGAGTGCACAGAGGGCATCAGACAATGGCAGCAATACAGCTGCTGCATGCCAGCTGTACAGACTGGCACCACAGAGATGGCAGTGCCCATGCAGTGCCCTGCTGCTGCCGGGTACACCTGGAGGGAAGAGATAACAGGCAGCTGAAGCACTCAACCAAATGAATCAGCAGACCACAGCCTTATCTCCTCTTGCCTCTGACCCTCAGCATCAAATTTACACTGACATACGCAGAACAGCACGGAAGATGATCTCATAAAAACAGCGTGGCTGCAAAGGATGGATTTGTTTCAGGAGGTGTAATTGACTGTTCACTAAACCCCATCCAAGCTGTGTGCATGGATCTGTAGTAAAAGTGATGTTTGGTATTTAAAGAGTTTGAAGGGCGATGTTTTTTTTTCTTTCCTTTCCAAAAATAAAAACATAAAAGTAAAAGTGTAAAGAACAGATTTAACGAAATGTGTTTATCTGCTCTAAGTAAGCTGAAATCACAGATATCATTAACATGTTTGGCTACCTAGATTACAACCTACAGTACAGTGGTAAACTGTGTGGTATTTTCCTACTGTGTGAAAGCTGGTCCTGGATGCTTGTAGAGTTTAGACTAAACTTGCAGCCCTACACAATGACCTTGTGACCTTAGACATTTACAGTTACATTTACAAAATACATTGGTTAGTCTTCAACCTATAAACCTTTTCTCTTAATATACAAACAAGTGAGCTAGAAATCCTACCAGGGTTATGTTATTGGGGTATGGAAGTTAGGTTTGGTTTGATTTTTCCATATAATACTTATAATATTGGGACTAACTAAAGTTAATGCTAAACTGCAATGCAAAACCTATGCTGCTTCTATATTTAAATGTCTTGAATGCTGGCTTTTTGGCCGAAATATGCATTTTTAGCGTCAGTCTTTTAGCACAATATCATAGATGTAGCCATCAAGTTCATATTAAAAACACCTTTTACAAGATTCATGTTTTTAAACAAGACAGCTGGAAACATTAAAAAGTCAGCTGGAGCTTTTTTCAACCGACTCATGAGACGTTAGAGCAAGCTGCCGCTGATAGTTGCAGTGGCAAAATCAACGGTTGTAGGCAAGAAATGAGAAGGCTGCTTTTGTCTTCCTCTGTTTGAAATCGAGAACCTTTTGTTTCACAAATGAATTCGAGGAGAATATGCCACCATTATTGTTGTAAACTGCATGTGCTGTGGAATAATGAAACGGGCGTAGCAACAGAAACTAAGGGGGGTGGGGATTAGAGAACGGCTAATTAAAACACATAAGACCAAATGGAAAATGTGCTTGTTTTGAGAAGTGAGTTTCTTAAAGTAAGTTCATTTACAGCCATCAAATCACCTTGTCATGACTGTGCAGATTTCTGACAGTTCATATCTCCCCACAGCCCCAAGCAGTTCATTAAATATTGCATAATCTAGTGCTATTTTTGACACAGAGATATTTTCTTGGGTTAGGGGAGATCCAGAAGCCAGATGAGGAGGGTTGCAGCAGGGTGGGGCAACAGGGTGGTAAGAGCTCTGAAAACCACAGTTTCCTCTCCCACGCCGCCCAGCACACCGCTGTGTCCACTGGCTCATATCACTGGCTACAGAAACGGGAAGTCAACTTTCAACACTAGAAAACACAATCAATTGATGCAATGCACTGTAGATGGGCAATATTACCCACGGTTATGACCTTCACTTTTATTGTTTGAGCTGTGAAACTCATGGTCTGACACGGCGTGGGCACGTTGCACTATTCCTGTGGTCAACTGGTATGTACACATTTACAATTAAACACAAACATCTGGTATCAAAGACATAGTGAGCAGGCATAAGTGGGATGCATTTATAGATTCAAACAAATTCTGCCAAGTGAACAGGAAGGGAGGATATCACAACACAGCTTCTGAGAAGTAGGGTGTGGACAGGGAAGGAAGGTTGGGCAATAGAGTGTAAAATAACATTAAGTGCCTATTACAGCTGTATTTCTGTGAGGGTACAACACAGTGCACATGTGCCACAGTAGCCATGAAGGGTGTCACAGTCAGGAAGTGGGTGGAGGATTTATTCAGAGTCGGAGGATAACAGAAGTGGTCACTGAAAGTGTTACACATGTGGCCTTTCTGCCCCGATGGTCAGCGCTACAGGGGCAGTGGGAGCTGGGCTGGAAACTGTAGTGACAGCTCATCATCGCGCATGAGTGCATCCAAAAAAACTCTATAAATTAAAGAATCTCTGTATGTGTGTATGTAACTGTGTTTTCACCGGATCTGGCTTTGCATCAAGTCCAGAATGCAGACATCTGCCATGACTACAAATTTGTGCCTCTCTCTGCAGTTTGAGAATGTACTAGTTACACCAACCACACATGACCTACATACATCTACATTTCGTTCTTGAAACTAGATTTTCTTTTGTATTTAACACCATCTAAAGTAGCAGCTATTTCAGATATATATCCCATATATCCCATGCAAATCACACACAATATGATGCATAAAGCTTAAATAAAAACAAAGAAATATGAATGCTGATGATGCCAATGTTTGTCACTATGGCTGGGTATCATAAAAAAAATTGAAACTAGTTCTAATACGATACCTCAGTTTCCATACAGATTACAAATTAAACTTCTAAAAATATGTTTAACATTGAAGAATATTAGCATGTTTTTCTACAAAACCCATTTTTCTGTTTAAAGGGACACTTTTAGCATTACACTTCCTTCAAAAAGAAGTCCAAAGTATGGGTCAAGCTCCGACAACGTTGGATCCTATTATTAGGAAAACTCCTCCAGAGTCATGACATTAGAAAATTGTTAGTTACAGGTTGTGTATAATTCCCCATGATGAGTAAAAATACCGTAAAATGCATCAGTTTTTAATTTTGTCTTAAGACAAATCAGCCATAAAGGAACCTTATTTTCTTAAATGGCTAAAAGTGGGACTCAAATAATAGTTTGATCAAAGAATAAGTAAACAAGACTAATCTGACCAAGCATACAAGCATTCCGTATCTGACAGTTTTCAAGACTCGATGCTAATAACAGTTCGGTTGGTACTCAAAAAGTATTACAGTTAAACACTCAGCCCTAAAAGAAATAGGTTTTAGCTGAGAGAGACAGAGAGACTCCCACAGAACAGGAGAGTCAAATCAAGGCCTTCTATCCGGTTCATCAGCATTTGAATGTTTCTTCTCATCTGTGAAGCCAGCCGGGCTTTAACAAGGCCAGCATCTCGCTCTCTTACACACACACACACACACACACACACACAGTCTGTGTTAGTCTGGCATCCTTCTGAGGGGAATGGACACTCAATAAAGCCACATCCTGACCACCGTGAAAACCCAGGAGTTCCACTGAGAAGCACAAAGAAGAAACTGGCAACCCAGGGACATGGGAACCATGAGCTCATGAGCTAGTGTTGGCAAAATACTCAAAGGATGCCAAATCTTCCAGCCTTGGCCCTGAGATGCTGAAACTTGCATAAAGGTTGATCAGTTAGCCGTATGCTATTAAGCAATAATTTCTCATTTGTGTCCCAATGAATTGAGTGAAACAATGAGGGGGTGGGAGGCATTTTTTGTTGTCTATGCAGTGTGTTTGGTGCCTGATAGCAACACGTCTGAAGACATGACAGAAACTAAATGGTGATTTGGCAAGTACACTATAAATTCTGAGACAAGAATCTGGACACACACTGAAAAGAAGAGGAGGCAGTTAATCAAGTTCTTTTATGTAATAAAAACGTTGTAACATGGACTTTTCCCTGAAACTAATTCATCTTTCTATGCTTCAGATCAACTTCACGTATTAGATTTTTTTTTCTTTTATAGCAGTCCATATATTGTCCTGCTGCAGTGGGATTTTAAGATGCATGCCTCCAAGAAAAAGTTTTTAAAAAAACAGCCTCATCTGTGTATTGTAACTGCACACACCGCACTATATTTTTGATCATGTCTCTGGTATTGACTGTGTTGTTTTTCCATTACGGAATTGCTTTCAAAGTGTGTTTTCTTTCAAACATGGCACCTTGTGAGTCATCTCCAACAAGGCTGATGGAATAAAACAGCCAGAGAACAAGGTCAACCTGAACTTTTCTTTAAATAAGTCTGGACTGTAACAACAACAACATACTTACTACATTGATTCTATTTGCTCTTTCAATTGTACAGAGTGGTCAGAGGTAGAAAATGACCTACTCCTCCCAAAACAACAACAAGAAGAAACAAACAAATAAACAAACAAACAAACAAAAAACAACCCAAAACAGATTTTCCCACAGCCTGTGTTCGTGGTATCGAGCCATCTGGACAGCTTTAAGTAATTGCTGTTTGCACCATTCACCTCCACATTATCGGGCCGGTGGCAGAAACCTCAGAGACACACATCGTACATAAATATACACACGTATCTTCTCCCAAAACTGTCTGCATGTTCAGATACTCCACAGGTATGTTAGGTGTGGTAGTTTTTGTTATTTGGATGAATAGACCGGTATATTTTTGATAGACAGAGTATAATATAATAATATAATGACAACAGGAGTATATTCTACATGAGTTCACAAGCATCGCGATCAAAGACTGAAAATACACGTCGCGCTGTCAAACACAAATGGAAATCCGAGCTACAGCAGAAATAAACACGTACAACACGTGCCCTTCTTCGGGAGTTGCAGGGTTTGTTTTTTTCTGTTTTCTCCTCCCTCTGTCTCTCACCCCCCCCCCCCCCGTCTTTCTCTCTTTCCATTAGTCTT
>JAVQJL010076971.1:0-10459 GCA_036024295.1 Nannoperca obscura
AGAGAGAGAGAGAGAGAGAGAGAGAGAGAGAGAGAGAGAGAGAGAGAGAGAGAGGCAGCGGTGACGTTTTATGAGGGAGGTTCCTCCTGAATTCAATTCATTCCGGGCACCACGTGTCCTCAGAGCGTGGGAAAGAGGCGAGCTTTTCTTCCCAGCAAAGAAAGAACAAGGATCAAATAACACGGTGCTGCAGCAGAAAGCTCGCGCTCTGCACAGAGGCAGGGGCTGCGACCACCGCAAGGACCGGGACGAGACACACAGAGAGGGGCTTATCCGGGAGCTGGGGTGTCCACTTCTTTCATAGCAATAAAAATAATTCAGGACAGATGAACGTTACTGTATTTTTTTTATACAGTCAGCTTAAAACAAAACAAAAAAAAGAAAAAGCACAGGGCACCATGCCAAGACTTTTTGTATTCCAGGATGTATGTTTCAGACGAAACACGTCATCTTATACAAAACTATATTATTAGGCGCAACTACAAAAATAGGCGTTTCGTTCATCCATCATTTTGCGGATATAGATTTGTTTTTTTCCCACTACAATGTAACGTCCCGCAGACAAGAATCAGGCCAGTCTCCCCTCCAGGTTGATCTCAATGGCCATCTCCTGCAGTCACGCGTCCACTTTATCATCAACCTTTTTTTCCCCCACACCTGAAAGTCTCATTTGAGATGTTCCAACATAGAGATGGGAATCTGTTCCCCGTATCCAAATGCACGAGTGCACGAGGAATAAATGAATCGAAATATAACTGAATGTTTTCACAATGACTTAAAAGTGTGACTGAAGTCAAAGTAAGTGTTTCTTTGTATCTGATATCAACAGCTGAATTCAATAACACTTTTTAAATAAAACATACTATATAAAGGGTTTATAAACTGCAACAACTTATAATTGAATAATGCTTTATAGATCCGTTATAAGACAACAAATACAACGTTGGGTTTTTTTGTTCATGTTGTGAAGAATGCCATTAGCTGGTGTTTATCCTACCAATCTAAAATCTAGCCGTTACCCCCTCATTCCAGTCTTTGTGCTAAAGTAAGTGACATGAAATGAGAGCTGTATGGATCTTCTCATCTAACTCTTGAGAGAAGAGAATAAGCATTTTCAAAAATATCAAACTATTGCTTTAACCTTCTTAAAGAGTGCTGCAGAGAACCACTTATTAACAACCTGTAGCCAACATATCTGTAAGTTTGGGTTATTTTGAGAACACTTGATCAATGATTATATAGATCATAAGCAACCTATAAAGCATTAGTATTGACGATTTACAATACCATTAGCATAACCCTTCATAAAAGGTGCCTTGTTAGAAAGTGGTATCAACACCATATATATGGGTGGTTGATAAAATACCAACCAATTCACAACAGGAGTACACAAACTTAAACTTTTAAAGTTGGATGATCACTAATGAACAGGGTGATCTGCTTTACAATGTGTAAGAGAAAGTAATCCACATGATCTCCTCTGTCCAAGACAGATCCTTGTTGGAGTGGTAGCCTGGATTATTCCTCGGATCAGACAATGCTTCTAATGTCCTTAACTGCATTATTAATGGTGTAACATTAATAACAACAGCCCCAAGCCTGCAATTGGTAATATGGTGTTACGTGATGTTAAAAAAATGACTTTCCAATGATTTAAACTCTAAAACAGATTGAAAGGAGGAGAAAAGAGGACTGATTTGGGACATTAGGTTTGATAACACCTCCTTCCAACTGTTCACATTTTTATTTCCACTATTAGCAGAACAGCTTCCGGCAAACTGATAGCTTGTAAAGTTAGTGATCTAAGAATTTCAGCTTACACATATTAAATACTTTACATCTGTCAGCTCAGTGTGGTTATTCATGATAAGAAAATGGGGTTATTGTGTGCGTATACCGGAGAAATTATTTCACTTAAATGTTAAAAAAGTAGCATCAAGTTCTGTCTCTGACTTCCTCTTGCAGCTGCTGTGATCCAAACAAAGTCATTGAAAACACATTTACCTCAGTGATTCACAGTATGACCTGTCTTTGTGGCTTTTTTGATGCAAGTTAAGTGATCAATTAAATAAAGTGTACATCTGGATAAGGTTAGGGTTTGTTAGAATTTATGAGTGTAAAACTGCACTTCCAATGTAATCTGAACAAAGCACAGACTACGTACTTCTCCAGAGAGCACCAGAACATCTTTAATTGCACATTTTTCCTCATTAGATGTCTTAAAACCTCTTTTGGGCAATGTCTTTTTCTGCAACCACACACATTCTAAGTCTGATTTGTGAACAACAAAGTATGAGAAAATATGAAGGGCTTCAGGCGGTGTATATGTGGGGGTGACCTGTCTGCTCTTCAGCCTCGGGGCAGGAAACCCCCACACTGTTAGGGTTACACCTGACAGACATCAGCGAAGCTCCGATGATCTCATCAATCTGTCCACTCTTAGTCCTTTACCATCTGTTTTGTGAATTATGAAACAGAAAATAAAAATACCAGCAGACAGACTGAAAGATTATGGCTTCTCACAGATTAATACATTAATTTCAAATCCGTACATATTCAGCTTCCAGCTAAGTCATTAGACGTTTACAGCAACGCAGACTGCTAAAAACACAGAGACAAAGAAGGAACTGAGTCCTGTCATCATTTGAATAATAAATGTTTGCTGAATAAAAATAAGTATGATCAGATTCATACCGATATTAAATTTGAAAAAGCAGATAATTATAAAAAAACAACAAACTCATCAGCCTCATCATCTAAGACATCCTATTAACCTGTGTAATATCTAATTATTTTTACCAGGTTTTAATGAAATCACCTATATTATGAACAATCTAATAATCTATTATAAGATTCTTCCACTTTACAAAATTTAGGTTCTATTTTGATTTCCAGTTTAAAAAGGATCGACTTCTTGGCAATAATTAGGGCTGCGAGGTAAATATCAGAAGTCGTGGTTTGTTGTAATGCTGTATTATTGATAAGTCGCAGACCTCCATGCAGATGAAGGGATGGGACATTCCAGGTAGGTACAAAATAAGTTATCTGTAAGTTGGAGCCAGAAGCGCCTGATTGAATAACTGTATTACAATTCAAATGATCTCAATATGATCCAAACCATATATCACCATGGAAAAAAGAAAAAGTAAAAATACAGAGACAAAGAAGAAACTGAGTCAAGTCATCATTAAACTGCAGCTTTTATAATCAATTCAATAAAAACGTTAAGAAAGTGTTAAATGGAACGAACGTAAAGTTGACGCACATACTTATAATTCCCTGCTGGTACATGTATTTAAAATCAAACGATCCAAACCATAAACCACCATGAATGTCTTTATGCCTCTTATTATTGAATTGATCCAATTAAAAAAGGGAAAAAATAAAACTCATATTATATATGAGGTGCTGCAGCTGATTCTGTGTCCCCGTCTGTTATATTTAAGACCTCCTGAAACATGGAAAGGACGCGGCCAAAGTGAGAGCCCTCCCAGAACACCTTGCCACATCTGGTGCAGACGTAGAAGAGCGGTATCCTTGGCAAGAGGCCGGGGGGCACGGTGTGGAGCTGTATGGATGCCCCCCCAGGAAAGGTCAGGGTGTCGGGGTCCAGCCCTGAAAGTGGGGCCCAGTGACACTGAAGGGCATACCTGGGGAGTTCAGGGGTCACACTGGGGCTCAGGATATCACCGAGCGTCTCCTCTTCCTGTTGTTGTGTATGTTCAGTGTTGTCCTGGTCCTGCAGAAATCCTGCAAATAAAAACACATAAATGTAATGGCATCCTTATGTATTCTAACCAGGATCATAAGGAGTCCGCTACAAATGAACCCTCTTCAATAGCGTTTGGTTGGACTGACCTTTCTGTTTAAGCATCCTGACCATGTCCTTTCTGGGCACCGCCATGTACTGATCGCTGTTACACGCCTGGACAAACAGATTTTAAAAAAGTGTGTTAAAAGAAGGGTTTTCAGGAGGTTTGACACAGCAAAAATGTCTTGAAGTCATGAATAAGAAAGAAGACAACAAGTGTTAGCGGAAGATTGTCATGAACCAACATGGCTCTACTATGTGTAAAAACCAGGTGCACACCAGAGTCGCAGAGCCTGAAAAGTTGTGTTGACCCATTCACACCAATAGCAAACACACATTTTCTCTCATGGCTGCTTTGGTGTGAAACGAGGCTAAGTGTCACAGACAGATCAGATCAGTGTGTGTTGTGTGTGTGTGTGTGTGTGTGTGTGTGTGTGTGTGTGTGTGGAGACAGCGTTTACGCCTCAGTAACGTTCACATGTCCATGCTGTCCTGTCCTTCTCCACGGTAAATGTCTCCCTGGTGGGGCATTAGTGGCCTCTTGTTTGCCGGCCCCCAACATGCACACACACACTCGTCTGTAAGCCATCCTGACAGCACGTCAGTGCTAAAAGCCTTGTCAACACACCTGAGCTCCACCCAGCAAACAGCATTCCACTTAGAGGTGGGCTGTAAATCAATCCACACATCCCAGTCCTCGCAAAGCAAGATGCCTGACTAAGCTCACTTTAGGCCAGGTCGTCTCTCTTTACCTAGGAAAAAGTTCAATGAAGAAAAAGCATGTCCTCTCCTCTGTGTGCACTTACAGAGCCGTGTTTGCCTCCGCGGTGACTGAGGTCAGGACAGGAGAATGAGGCTAGACAGAAGAGGTGTGGGAATAGCAGAGGTGTCATCTCCTGTCTTGTCTGTGGGAATGAAGCTCATCTTTCCTTCAGTGCATTCTCTATTCTATTATGCCTTATATACACACACACACACACACACACACACAATCACCACACAGACAAAACACTTTTCAGTTTGCAGAGGCTACACTACAGTGCACATAAACCGCATGCATACAAGTGCTCACAGCGCATACACATGGCTCACACATACAAGTGTGGCGGCAGCCAGGAAAACAGACCCAGCTATTTGCTCAGCTCAAAGTTTCCCAGAGTTGAGCAAGCCAGAACCTGCTCTGAACTCTCAAGGCTAAGCCGTGGACGGGCAGGCACACACGCACACCGTCTCACACACACGCAACCTGGATGGAAATAATTTGATCTATAATTAATCGCAACGCAGCTAGCTACTAATGCAAAAAGAGTCTGCAGAGATCTGAATCTCTGAAAACGTACATTTAAAATGACATTACGACAGATGTTGCAGTGACATTGACACACATCATATTGACTGACTGATATTCTTCTGTTTTTGGCTTGGTGCAGGACACGAAGACTTGATTTTTCCACAGCACCACTTAAGTACTAGAGTTTTCAGGCACGCAGTTGTCACAGAGAGTCTAAGTCGCACAAAGGTATGAAGGTGCCGCCTCTGCAGCTCCTGCATGTGTAGCGACACAGAAAGACTTAGACTGACAGCGTTGTCAAACCAACTGAAATACACATACTTTGCACATGCAAAATATCAGGTTTGTGATCATCATGAAGCACGGCATGTGACTTCAGTCCCCGCAGTCTGTGCAGGTTGGTCAGCTGGACTTTTTAAACCTTTTATATAACTGATGTCTGCAGCGGGTCCACACTGCCATGTTATCGACTGTGTCTTGGCATGTCTCTTCCGGGTTCATGTCTTCTCTAACTGCAACTCACGAGCTTCTCTCTGTGGCACTGAATGTACTGACCAAGTTGCAGTGAGGTTACTTGTTTTCATCACAGTTTGACAGCATTTGCAAACATGCCAAATTATATTTCAATACTGGCTTTAAGTTGGCGTTGTTGCAAGCTAAGGTCACAGAAGGGGCTTAAGATCAAATGTTTAAACCAAAAATTAAACTAGCAAACTAACGCATTTCCTGTTATTTTTATTAAACTCTTCAAAGTTGTAGGCAGTTGCTACATTGCTGCTTTTCCCTGCCTGTCTTTTGTTCTTTCTGCGTTTTTCAGGGAACCTCCTGCATTCTCACACTCCGTGTGGCCGTGCCAGAGAAAGAATGCTCCTTGCCGTGACAACAAAGGCTATCTAAAGTGTGATATTGTGTTTCAAAGGATGGGAGGTGGTGGAAAAAAAAAGAGGAGAGAAAGGGGGATAGTGGAGGGGAGTTAGGAAAGAGAGGGAGGGAGGGGGGTGGGAGATTTTCCCCTAACGTTCTCAAACACACACACACAGACACACACTGCACTGGCTCTGTAGGCAGCTCCCATGGGAAAATCCTAGCGCAATTTCAAAAGGCGGTGCTTTTAGGGCCGATGTAGGTCACATGGTCAGAGCAGCCAATTGGCCACTAGTGATTTGATTCAAATTGTGGTAAGTCAGGTAAGGAGCAGCGTGGGAACTCGAAGGAAGAAGAGTGAGAGGAGAGCAAGAACTTCTACTTCTCGATGTGAATTACAAGTTAAGGTTAAAAATACTTCATTTGTTCCACTGTCCAAGGCTGCGGTGGTCTAAAACATACATACAGTAACTTTTCTTTCCTAGAAACTACAGTATCCCTTCCAAGGAAAGGAAAACTAAATATACAACACCAGATATTCATTGTTTGCTCTCATCGTCCATGTCTGGGATGTTCTGCCAACTGTCATTCTTTGTGAAATGATGTAGGTCCATTGTAAGTGGCATAGCATGCTGAACTGGAAAAAGCAGCCTCATACTACCGCAGAATTGATGAGTAAGGAGAAGCTAACTGGCCGCTAACTTTTTTCTCTGCTTTCCCACACAGTCCCAAGGTCATGCTAGGTGATTTGGATACCTTCCAACAGTGATGGACAATCTCATACATGATTTTTACTGACGGGTGCAAAAAGTGACCCGTTTGAATTTTCTTCGGCTGGACAAAAGGAAGGAGAAAGGAGTGGGAAGATTTCACTTCATTTAAACACTTTCACACCGAAAAAAGCTGACATCATTTCAGAGTTAATCATTAAATCAAGTTATCTCTGAGTGGAAAATACAGCCCGTCGTCAGTCTGCCATGTAATACCAGTGACCCAAGAGGTGAGAGCGACTCTCACAGTTAAATCTTAAAATTACGAGGTGGCTAAATTATTTTAATAGTTTAAAAAAAGATGGGCAGTATGACCGTATTATTAATTGAACTTTAAAGTGTATAATCTCATGGGCAGAGAGAAGGGATTCCACAAAAAACAATGGAAAATATTATCTATTATTCGATTATTGCAAGTTTAAAATAGTGATTTGTCATAGTGGATAAAAAGCACATTAAGTCAAGAGATGAGTACAATATTTATTTAAAATGTCTACAGCTAGGTCAGAACCTTTTTATGACTACTTTACTGTTAGTCTTGTACTGCATGTGCAATGTGCTGCAGTTTATTAGCACAGTTTTAGTAGTTTGATATTCTTTTTAAAATAAATTGTTCCTGTATATACTGTATCTAAACCCCTAGACTAAGGGTCACTTTCCTGCTGCTACATGTACTTTCCCACAGTATCCTGAGGGTATCTGGCCAGTGTCTCCACACGACAGTCTGAGGTAATTACCAGCTCTGTTAACTAACCACTACCACCTGACAGCAACCTGAACTTGGACCACAGCAGCGCCTGTCTGGGCTTGACATCACACACACCTTCGCCTGACTCACTTTCACTCTCGCACATGTACAAACATACATGAATGCACTCGCACATACTTCACAAGCATGCAACAGATGTAAAAACTCACATGTAACTATCGCACGAACGCACACCCTACCCTGACTCACGTTTGCACCCAGTCATTTCACCTGCATGAAGCACTATTATTTCCTTCCTGATTTTCCCAGAAATGTAAATCATCCAGTTGTGTTTCAGAGAATATGACTGCGAATGCCTGCTGTTCATTTCGCTTTGGAAATTTGGCATGCATAAAGAAGATATTACAAATCCAGTGAACTTGTCAAATCACCCGAGACAGATGTGCTTTGTTTTCAATTTCGAGTTGCTTTATTTGTTCTTGATTGCTCTTTGTGCTCTACAGTCAATTCTCTAAAGAGTTGAGGGGGTGTGACCCTGTCCACAAACAAATTTCTTATTGGCAATAATGTCTGTGAATAAATTATCTGAACCGTAATCTTTGACATTTTAAATTAATTTTTTTCATTTTCTATTCTAGAAATGAAGAAAAACCTTTTGCCCAGTAGGGACATGCATCTCTTCATATTCTAGCTCTAAATACATGAACTGCAGCATCTACTTACATGTGGACAACAGAGACATTACAATACATTTTCTTTATTTTATTTTATTTTATTTTAATGAGGATGTGGTATATTAGTAGTTGTAATAAACCAGCATCCATGACTTCATGCATCTGCCCTTCAGAATATGTAGAGAACCTTTTTTAATTTCATGCATTGCTTTTTTGGTCCTGCTCCCCGAGTCTGATTCATTCTTGCTCAATCTCTTTTTGTTTCTTTTTCTTGTCAACTTTGTTTTCCACTTTTTACCATTTTCTCACCCTCCACTTGGCCTCACCATTTCTGCATTTTCTTTCCTCTCTCCTTGCTCTCTTAGTCCCTCTTTACTGGAGCTCACTAAAAGGAGTAATGAAGAAGATAATAGTCTAGAGTCTAGCAGATAACAGTCTAGCCGTCACACAAATAGCACTAATGCTTTCCCTCGACTTGGCACAGTCAGTTCATTCTGTTTTTTACCCACTCAACCTTCAACCCTTAACCTCCATCTCTCTCCAACTGAACCTATGTCTTCTCTCTTGTACTATGTCTTGCTTGGAGCTCCATCTACCCCCTTCCATCCCCTTCAATCTCCCTCTCTCCTTCTCTCTGGTTGTCTCTCACCTCTAACCCCTTTCTTTCTCTCCTTCTCCAAGTACTCTTTTTTTCTCTCTCTCTTGAGACGCCAGGGAGCTGTGGCCGGTCTAAGCCAAACATCTGAGGAAAACAACACACTCAAAAGGTCGGTTGACAATGCTGCTCCCTGGGCAAAGGGTTTTGAAGAGGGATAAAAACAGTTAATCTCAAATGCATAAGAAGATGGATTAAACTGCCAGCCAGACTCCATTGATATGTTGCTTTTTTGTATTATGTGTTCAAATTAAAACAACCAGACTAAAACATTCTAAGTTGGAGGGGCAATTCGATAGGTGGCACATGGCATGCAACACTTGCCCTATTGGGTTTTTCAACTGTGGGAGTTAATTACCACGTCAGCGTCGGGTTGGGTCGGGTCACCACTGAAAACTGCTCCGGCTCTGAACACGATGGCTAAGGACCAGTGGCTAGTTAATGAGGATAATTGATTAGTCGATCGACCAAAAATGTACTATTTTAATAAGCGATTGTTACAGTCATTTATCACCTAAGAAAGCCAAACATTTCCTAGATGTACAGTAGCTCCTCATTTGTGAAGCTTAGCTGTTTTTCTTTGTCTTTTAGGAAACGTCAAATTCAAAATATTGGCGTGTTGTGGTCATACAAACGCATCACCATCAAGGAAATTTTTTTACAATATTCTGACAGTTTGTGGATGAAATGACCATGATGGATTAATAAAAATTAAAAAAAAGCAGATATATTGATTATAAAAATAATGGTTAATTACAGCCCAAATCTGTTGAGTGCCAAAGATCCTAGATGTGAAGACGTATTTGAAATCACACTTATATTTGTAGTAACGCAAATTAAAACAATTCCAGCCTTATAACATAACACTACAGTATGTAGTGCAGTTCACTCCACTCCATTTGTCTGGACAACAACAGGCCATAGTTTGTTTTAAAGCAGCCAAATGGGTAGACATTTTTAGACAGCAGAGACTGCAGCTAAAAAGACGTTGGAAAGATGACACTAGAAGAAAGCATTGATAGAAATCACGCCTAAAGGAGAAACAGTTTATGATCATGTATTTTGTGTGTTGCTGTGCTTAAGATCTTTCATGGAAGCTGCTGTATTTTGAATGCTAACAAATGAATCATTGCTGAATGTTTCTAACATTACTAAAGGTTGAAATCCTAATAGCAAATGCTGTAGTAGGTAGTCACAGCGAGCCAGGCTGTGACGTCAGGACAGCACAAGTCCAAGTGTTGCAACTTTAAGAAGAAGCTCCACTTAAGCACTCTCTGGTTTGACCCTGAGGAATCATAAACAACCCTTGCTTGTAGATTCATTGATGAAACTCTTTCTCTTGGAAAATACAATTGTTGAACAGACATATGGTGGGTTTTGTGGCGCTGTCATATGTCCAATAAAGACAACTGCTTCTCTCAAATACAGAGCACCCATGCATCTGTCAGTTAACATTTTTACTTTTTGAGGCAGACCTGTTGCTCCAAATGCCCCCCCCCCCCCCGTTTGCAGTATGACGTTTCCACGCACTTCCAAGCTGTCAAAATATGTAGATTTTTCCCATGCCTTCACTGCACCCGTTCAGCCCAATATTGTTACGACACCCACAGCTTTCCGCAACATGCGCTAACAGTTCTCAAACTGTCATTACACCCACACACTCCAAACTGAAAGTTCACCCACTC
>JAVQJL010076978.1:0-16231 GCA_036024295.1 Nannoperca obscura
CCCGTCCCTTTCACGACACAAAAATCACCCCCCCCCCCCCCCCGTTTCTTATCCCCAGACTACCGTCGCCTGCGGGGGGGGGGGGGCACAGCTAACGTTAGCTAGCTAATCCAAAACAAACGAGGTTTCAGTGTCGGCGATAGAGTTCAAAATAAAATTTTAAAAAACCCCACACGCACATACACAAAGTCAGTATCCCGTCTCCGATAGTGAAAAAACGATGAGGTAAACAAACATAAAAACACGTAAAAAGACGGGTCAAGTGTAAAAACTTGGATTCCCGTTCCGTTTAGCGATCGCTCTCCCTCAGGTTCCCCCTCTTTCCGTCGCTCTTTTCTGCGAGTCTCTCCACCAGTAAACAAGTCCTGCCAGTCCTCAGCTGGGCCACACATGGTCCGCGGGAAAACACGGGGCGGATCGCGGCTCACCCAACCCGCCCACAGGGTTCCGGATCTGGACCGTCTGATCCAGCGCTGCCGCTGGTGTCAGAACACCGGTGGGGAAGGTGAACACACACCTACACCTTCTTTTATTTTATTTTTTTTACAGGATATTGTAAAATAGGATCGGATAGATGTGTGAATAAAATGAAACACATCGAGCAGACGATCCATTTAGATTATTAGTATTAAATGTCATGTGTGTTAAAGTGGAAAATCACCTGTTCAGTTGTCTAGTTAATATTTTCAAGTTTCAAAATTTCAATATTTTTATGTTTCATTATGTTTTGCATTATTAATAGATATTGTGGACATCATTTTATGTTTCATTATGTTTTGCATTATTAATAGATATTGTGGACAAAATAATAGAAACACAGTATCCCTGCAGTATTGACCAGTTTTAGGGCTGCAACTACAGAATATTTTAAATATGATTAATGTGCAGACTGCCCAGATTTATCATTTTGTCAATAAAAATTGAATTTTCCAATTGTGGTTTTCCAAAGGCCAACAGTCCAGAGTAAAGGAGAACCACTAACTAATAAGTTAGTGTTTATAACATAACCACATAACATAAGTATAAGGATCCCTTAAATTTGTTTATTTAAGAATTGGTCTGTACAGAGCTGAGCAGTAAATAATCTTTCCACGGTGTTCCTAAACATAAGCACCATCGGCCAATATATGTGTTAATATGTGATAAACTAATATCGGTCGGCTAATCGTGAGACAAAATATTTTTAAAAAAAGACAGAACCTGTTTTTTTATATTTACAGATGAATTTCAGGTAATAACCTTTCTTTAAAAAAGATATAGAGCATTTTGGAATCAAACGCTAACATTGTGAAAATACTGTGTGCATTTATTAAAGCCGCAGATGATGCAAAGATGATACCATCCTTTTTTTTTACTAACAATGTGCAAACTTGAACCGAGCAGCATATAACAGCTGATCATTTGAGACGGGGCCAGCGCTAATGAAATAGTGTAAAACTGGATAACATGCAACTATTTTACAATGATTTAACTTTTTCACAAGATTTTCTTGTCTTACATTGTGGTAGAACAGAGAGATTTGTGGGCAAAACAAGGTGGTCTGTGTCATAGAGCAGTGTAAACATTACACACTACCTTGGGCCTGCAGCCAGGAAGTACAATACCTGCCTGCAGTAAGGAAGGCACACACAGTTCCCTCAGATTTGCTTAGCAAATATCCTTATAATAAAACCTGTCCTATTGATGGAACTTAACTAAATGCAATACCTGGAACTTCGTGCTACCAGCACTTACAGGAATCTTGCCACAGTTCTCACCTAAACACGAGATCAATTTACTTTGAATAAAAGAGAATAGATTCAAATAGAGTAGAACATTTGCTTCCTGTTTATCACACAGGGGTGAAGTTTGTGTGCTTGGATGGGTACACACTGGTCTACTCTGCTAAGAGCTTGTGGAGCAGGCTTGTTGTTAATCTGAGGAATGTTGTTACCCAGTGAACAGAGTAAATGAGGTCTTAGTGAGATTAAATGTCACAGGTCTGAAGGACTAAGGGTTGTGGAATCTAATCAAAACAGATCTCTTTGTAGCAATCACACTGTCTGACGCTAACACATGCAGTCTCTCTTCTCATCTCTTATTCTGTTCTTTCACTTCACCCACTTTCCCTCAGGTACTGTACACAATTGCAATTTCTTTCCTTTTTCAGTGGGAGTAGAGGAAGTTAAGTGAATGGCTTTTTATCCCACTAACCTACCTTTAGTGCTGTTATGAGTCTACACATGCAGCACTTGTGCAGCACTACAGCCGTGCTCTGGCTCTGTTGTACTACGACTTCATTTCAGTAGGTGGCACTAAAAATAACTCCAGCCAATTCACTTACTCCAAATGTCAAACAGGGACAAAGGGATACAACGTGAAAAAATAGGATTAAATCTGACCAGAGAGGCAAGCGTGGGGAGCTTTGGGCTATGTCAAATAAACATAATGTGATTCTGTCAGCATATATGAGAGGTTATGTGAGGATGTATGAATCATTTGCTAAAGGTTGCTTTAAATAATGGCTGCAAAGGAAGAATTTAAAATCAAATATGGGGTTTTAAACATTCCTAAGCATCTTATTTTCTCTACAGAGTTCTCCTCTGTCGCTCACAAAGGCAGTATTCTCCACTGAGAACATGCGCATGTCAAAGTTGTAGTACCTGTCATGAGCATGTTGACACTTCTCTTTTTATCTCAAGCTCTGGGGTAAAATCTGGATGTTTTCATATGGTACGTGGTAGTTTATTCAGACCGGAGGATATGCAGATATGCAAATGACACAAAGATGGTTGTAGTTTGACAGTTGAAGAAAAAGAAAGGTGCAGCGTCAACACTAATTACCTCAGT
Organism: Nannoperca obscura; assembly: GCA_036024295.1. Classification (NCBI taxonomy): domain Eukaryota; kingdom Metazoa; phylum Chordata; class Actinopteri; order Centrarchiformes; family Percichthyidae; genus Nannoperca; species Nannoperca obscura. Next base: position 2,830 of record JAVQJL010076978.1, read on the forward strand.
GAAAGCTTCTCCGCAAGCTCCTAAATGTCACAACTTATATCGATTTTTTTCCTTCTGGCGAAATAGCCCACATATAAAACTGTGAGCACAACAAAAGATGGTCTCTTTTGTTCCTTCAAGTTCAGCAAGGTGGTGAAAGTTAAAACAAGAATCAAGTGCAAGATAGCAAACACGTCGAATTACTGTAGATCTCTAAAACTAGAAACTTCCTAAAGCAGGGAACAAGTGTCTCTGTCAAAGCTCAATATGAAGACTGGAGTTCTGGTGATCAAACGTCACAGCAATACCTTGTGAATAAATCAGTGGGCAAACATAATGAATGCTTCCATACAGAGGGGTCACCAAATGATTTGATTCAGGGCTCACTGATACACATATTCTCTCCTGATACCAGTTGCATTGCCTCAACTCGGGGTATCTGCCAATACTATCAATCTTATACCACATTTCCCTTTTCACAAACTGCCCAAATCTGCATAGCTAACATAATGCTAGAGATTGGTGTGGCACTAAAAACTGAGTCCGCTGTGCCTGAATGAACGTAACTTATGGTGAAAACCATCTTTAACAAAGAAGCTGGATTAGTCACAATATGGCTCATGAATATCACATAAGGTCAGTATATGCACCATTACCGATCTGGCGTGCCGGATTTGAAAAGTATGAAAATTATCCTATGGCTTTCAAAATGACTAGATCACATTGTTCATGTTGGTTTAATCTTCATATCTGTCCCATATGTTAAACGTCTACGTCTTTATCATCTTTGTCACGTCTAAATAATATCTTGATTTTGCGCCAGGTGACATATAACAGCTCCTTGGAAAAAAGAAGCATTCACTAACAAATGCATATTTGCATTTCCCCCTCCTGCTTCACAACCTAAACTTCTGCGACATTAACTCCTACTAGGTACACACACAGATGGAAGACGGCAAAACGAACTCCCGCTCCTTCTCTCCACAGTCGGCTCTGCTGCAGCCTGTAAATAGAGGGATTAATATGTTTGAATGGAGAGTCTCTTTCCTTTGTTGGTGTGGAAGGCTCAGTAATTAGCTGCCTGGGGAGCCAGGAAGCAGGAACCTACGTTGAGCTTCTGTGTGTCTCTGTATGTACGAGGGCATCTGTGTGTGTGTATGTGTGTGAGATGTCCACCAGGGAGAGGGTCATGACCTTAAACAGACAAAGCGTTCCTGGATTATGCTCTTCAAACGGCTCCCAGTGTTAGTGATTTACACTTTTAGCACTTGCTGTTCCTGCACTTCAGGTCCCCGTAGCCTGCAGCTGAGACAAACAACTGCCTCTTTCTCTCTCTCTCTCTCACTCACTGTCTGATTCCTATGTTGCCTCTCAATCACAATGACGTCACAGATACCGTATGTTGTCGTTTAAGCGAGAGGGACCACACCTATTTGTCTCACGTGGAGGAAACTGCACATCACTCGTCTTATATGACAAAGCTTCTGCACACGTGCAGAAAAAAGAACAGGACATTGGGAAAAGGAGGTGACAAAAACACACAAAACAGGATACATGGGTGATAGACTGCCATCACATTATCTGTGACAAAAGGAAGTTATGCTTTTTGGTACATCTGCAGAAAATATGTGCAAACAATAAATGAGTTTCCTCTGTATCTTTCACAAGTTAATGAGGTTCAGATGAATACTACAAAACACGGCACTGTCTTAATGCACCCGTACTGTGGCGGGTCTGTGATGTGGAACATGATCAGCTCTTCTTCCTGTACAGGTGCATGGGATGTGGCGCAGTATGACATGTATTGGTTTTGTTTTTGCAAAATCTAGTTAGACTTCATCATCATCTTCATGCTTGAATAAATAGCCATTAGATATTAAATGGTAATTAATGATTAGTAGTGTTTTATGTTGTTTTCATTGTTGACATAGTAATATAGTAACATAGACACACACTCCTCCACAGTTTTCCTGTAATTTGGAACATTATTGCTGTCATTTGACACCTTGCACTTTAATTTGTACATTGAAACTCTTTTTATTTAATTATTTCTGCTTTTAATTTATTCTATTCTATTCTCAAATGTATTTATATTTTATTTTGCTGTGTATCTTCACCTTCTACACTACCGTTTTTGCATTGTAGTTGTGTTGCCTAGTGCAATAACTATTTCATGCTGATGACACTGCAATCTGCAGAGACACTTAAATGCATTGTCATCGTGAACATGATAGCATGCTGTTGTTAGCATTTAAGTCAAAGTACAGCCTGAAAAAACAGGTAGCATTTCATTTCTTTACATATGGTATATTCATACTGTTTGTTTTTCTATGTATATTGAGCATCTTGGACAACAACATTTCCTTCAGGGTGAATAAAGCTCCCTCTTATCTTGTCTTGGGATGTGGTGGTGTTGAATGAGCTGGTCCCTAATGATCCAAGCGAGGAACAGAGCCCCTGACTCTGTGTGAAACTGTTTATCTGGAATAGAAACAAGTGAGGAAGAAAAGGCTACTGACTGTAACAGTTGATGTCAGACACCACTGATGAGGAAGAGCAAAGCTGTTGGAGAGAACACTGCGTCCGGCTCAACACTGTGATTGTGTGCCCAACGACGCATTCAGTGATCCAATAAATCTCACACACAGAGTGCACAACTCACGTTGATAATCCAAGTTGATAACAACTGCCTCTCAGGTCGTCGGATTGATCCATGGAGCTCCAGTTTGTCTGCACTCTCTGTCTGATCAATCGCCTCTGCCACTAATGAAATTGTAACGAAGGGTACACTGCGCCATCTATAAAGAGGCTTGATATGCATTACTGGGGATTTAGGAATCACAGAGTAGCCTACATACTGTATGTCAGCCTGCCTTTAAGATGATGAGTGTCTCACTGTACACAGCGTAATGCTCGCTAAGTCTGTGCATGCACATGTTTTAGGATATTTAAACCACACGTTCCACATTCATTCTCCTTAAGGCTTAAGATTCAATGATTTATTACCATGTTTGGAAGAGCTGATGAAAACTCAACATGAACGCTTACATAGATAACTGTAATCCTGGAGTTATATTACTCTTAGAGAGAGCATAATATAACCAAGCACTTGGTCATATTATTAGCCTGGACAAGGTACCTGGAAAGCTTGTCATTTGATAAGCTGAGGTGCTCGTTAGAAATGCACTATTCGCTCACTTTTGCTCTGTAATTTAAATGAGCCAGCTGACTCGTGTTGCTAGTGTGCGTAGTATGTTCCAGTTTAATGCAAAGAAAGAAAACAACATTTCTACTCAACAATTTTATAATCAATTAATTGTTTAGTACAGATGCCAAACATTCTGTAAATCTTGCTGGTAAATTATGAATATGTTTGGGTTTTGGACTATTGGTCAGACAAAAGTAATAGGAAGTTGCAGCTTTGTTAAATAGTTTGTTGTGTCAAACAGGAAGCTTCCACTGAAAGAGGCTGTTAGACATAACTGTCTGATAATTAAAGTGAAGTTGTATATATAAGCTTGTTCCTGACACCCAACTTCCTTTGGTTTTATATGTCACACTCAACAAGTGAATTCTCCGACCACTTTGAAGATAAGTAAGACATATAGCCAGTTATTTTCTAAAGGAAAGGTTTCACTTCCTGTAGGCTTGACAGCTCTATCTCCTTCACAATGTCCTGAACTATAAGACCCTTCTGTAAAGCCGGCCTCCGTCCGTTACACTCCGCTCCATTATGTGTGTTGTGTGTTCCTGTGTGCACACCCCTGGTCTGTGCGTAAGACACTTAACCCTGGGTCTCACACACACACACACACACACACACACATCGCAGAGAGCCTTGTTTTTCCACACATGGACGACAACACACTCTTCTATAAACAGATTAGTCTGTCAAGGTCACCTCTGCTGCCCATTCCTCTCTTTCCATGCACAAACTCTCATCACCTGCTGTGTTTCTTCACACTTTCAAATCTGAATCCACCTTCTCTGATTTGGTCTTTCTTCTTTTTCCCTATTTTCCCCCCTTTTCTCTTTCCTGACCTCTGTGCTTTTTCATTTTCTCCCCACTCTCCCCCCTCCTCCCTAATCTTTCTGTTTTTTGACTTCTTTTGCTACTACCCTCCCCTCTATTTGTTCTGTTTCTCACACTGATGAGTGGTTTAGGGGGGCATGAGGCCATGTGCAGGGCTAAAGGATTAGCTTTATCATTGATAAGGAACTGGGGAGGAGCATTGTGTGGAGAGCTTGAATCTGAATGCCCTTCCTGAGAGGATGTGTCAGTGACAGCTTTATCCACATATTGTCAGAGTGACAGCGAGGGCAACACATCCAGAGACGGAGGCACAGCAAATACATAGGACAGTTAAGGTCATGTCAATGTCACTGCTCCAAGAGCAGCGAGGGCGCATGGGGGAAAGGTGTGTTGGCTTCAGAAAGATAGCGTGTGCTCCACATCAAAGTATGGCTCTCATACTTCCCCTCACACTGGGAATATGAGGAAATGGTTGTTTTGTTGCTTCTTTTCACATTAAGGCGTACACGTGCATGCACACATGTGGGACAACGAGCAATTCTTAGAAACATTTCCGTTGGAGAAAGTTGAGAGAGAGGCAGCTGAACTCAGGTCACTGCGCCAACACTGCGTGCAGCGGTTAAAAAAAAGTGCAACCAACTGTGTCATACTCACATTTAACACATTTAAAGTCCAACTGAAATCACATTTGGTCATCTCTTTTGTAGTCAAAAACAATGTCAACATGTTTTTTAAATGTATTGTTGATTGATTTTTTTTTTAGTAAAAGGCCTTTCAGGAAATATCACAAATGCTCCTTTTTGTCTCAGCAGGCTGGAGGGGCGTGTCCCTTTCTGTGTTTGATTGACAGCAGCTGGCAGGTGGTCAGTGTGTTCTGTAAGAAAACCTCATTAAACATCCCACTGACATTTGTAATAAGGCTAGTAACTAAAAATCCAACCCTTCATGTGTTTAAATAAGGGCAATAATAGAAAAAAACACATGTAAAATCGTTTTTTATTCAGTATTTTAATGAACATTATTTCCCATAAGCCCTAGACGCTCGTGGGTTACAGCAGCACAGAGAAGACTGAACTAGTGTAAATGTTTTTACACAGCAAACGTGGCAAAATTACTTTAGAAGAGAGCACTGGTGAGTTTTATGGATACAGACGAAGCTAGTTAGTTTCTTCATGGGATATGTAGTTTTTTCTGTGTTCACAAAGTAAACGTTTAACTTTGTTAAAATCATGATGGGTTAAATTTTTTATAGCAGCTAATGTAGCTGATGCCATTTTGTTAAACTTCAGGAACACAGATGAAAGAAATTGAGTTACAGAAACTAATGGAACAGAGAGACGTCATGACTTCAGCTCTAGTTTTCTAGTTTTTGTCTTCTTGTAAGATGGTCTTCTGAACAGCAGTTAAAGCAGTGAATATAACTGGTGATTGGTCATGTGATCGCATAGTCATGATGTGTTGAGTGACAAAGTGAGTTGAGGAATTAGTTAAATTCTGTCCAAAATCTCATTCAAGCGTTTATGTGTAGATGAATGACAGGGGTGAAAAGATCCTGATCATCAGGAGGGGAAAAAATTATTTTTGATTGTCAACCCTTACCCTTAACTGCATGTGAAATTGTCAGTGGGGTGTTGACTTGTGAGTGCAGATCAGTGGCGGGGATAAAAAATTCCCAGGATTCCAGTGACACTGAGACCTGACAATGACCCTCTGTGCCCTCCCTCTGTGGTAAGTGGCTGATGAGTGGTAAGAAAAGAGTATCTGTTCTTTGTAATTATAATTATTGGCATTTCAAGCAACAAATTGAGCGTTAAATGGTGGTAGGTTACAAGCATTTGGATCACAGTCTGCACGGACCACACTGACAGGGTATAAACATTTATTGGACACATATTGTGCACTAACCATACACCAGCAATTTAATAACTACTTGTGTTTCCCTGACTTCTGACCTTAGCAGGAAATTGATGGATGTCTGAAATCTGGGGATTAAATCTTGTCTCTTATAAAATCACAAACAAGCAGCTGAATTGTATTTGCTGTCAACAACAACTTACAAATAATGTATAGCAGATGTGTCGTGAAGGGGAAAAGAGAACAACAAATGTGTTTTCTTCTAAAATGTATTCATAAAAATAAACCCGAGAGACTGATGCAGGTCACAGTGCAGAGCGTATATTCTCTCTGGCACATGAATCGACTGGGACCAAATAAGAGAAAGGGGAAATACTTAATTACATCCTGAGATTGAGGCACAGTTGTGGGATAAATGCAGCAACATTGTATTAGTGTTTACAGAGGAAACAGACCCGGGTGTACACCACCCATCCTGGACATTGCAAACATCCCATCCAAGGTGAGAACTACTTTTTCTGATAGGATCAAAGACAGATTGCAGCGTTAATGACACTGTCCGTTACAGGGGAACAAGAGACTAACTGCTGCTCTTGATATAGTACCCTGGCCCAAACTTCTCCAAACTAAATTAGTAGCAACATGATTGCCAAACAAACTGCCAAAATCCGCCTTTTACTATTGTTATTGACCCTATGGAATGAAGCCTAAGTACTGGCCGCGAGCCCTTGTCAGTTGTTTGACAGAGAGGTTTGAGTGTGTTTGTGTGTACGTATGTGTGGCCTGTTCTTTTCCACCCTGGAGGAGTGGAAGTGGAGAAGCCAGGCATCAAGTCTTTAACTATTCGCTCTTCCTAAGTTCTATTTCTGGCCACAGCCCTGAGGCATTCTACTTCAACATCCTGTGACTCGGGCCCGACTGACCACTGCTCCGTGACCCCGGGGGGGCCAGCGCTCCACAAACTGAGGATGGGAGGATCCAGGGGGCCGTGTTGTGTCTTGAAACTTCCCACAATAATAAAAACAGTGTTTGTTTATGTTCTCACAAGTAGAGGGATGGGGAAGGTGGGGATCAGGGAAGTAGTGTAATGAGTGTAAGAGTTCAGCGAGGGGTCTGAGAGTCAACAAACTGTGACTATAGACTTACGCAAGCTGGAATTATTGTAATCTAATGTCATTTACTTGACAGAGTGCTTCTGTGTGTGTGTGTGTGTGTGTGGGTGTGCGCGTGATGATTGCATGCCTGAAAGAGGACGGCTGTGTGAGAGTACAGTGTGTCTTGTCACTATAAATAACCCAAGTTTGAAAACATGAGAGAAAAATAGCCCAAATTAGGACATAAATATTCAGAGTGTGTGCAAAAATAACCAGTCTCATTCAGCAAGCAGGCTAAGATTAGACAGGCAGTTATTAGGAACATGTTGTAACTGAATCAGGACATGTCCCTGCATTTAGTAAATGTTGATGTGTGTACTTAGTTTAATTTTTTGTAGGTGGTGGTCAAAAGTTAATAGACACTTGTCAGGGACACTTATGTAATGGCACTTTGGGGGTTTCAGTTATTTTTGCAGCTTCTCTTTTTCTGTGACAGAATGATTGTCACAAAACAAATATGTATGGTTTATTTTAAAGTTTTTTTTTAATACGTCTTCTAAAAATATGAAAAAACCTGACAAAAATATACATACAACATACAGTGTTGTATATTGTGATTGTATTGATTCTGCGGGCATAGAAAGTTCTCATTGAACATCTTAACTTCCTGTTAGTGATCATGATTCACTGCAGTTGGTAACTTTTAGAAATAGGGCTTGCTTGACCTCACACACTGAGCCACAAACATCACAATGAAAGTCAAAAGAGCTCAGTACATATCTGAGAAAGTGCATAATAGATTTATGCAAGTCAGGAATGTCACCTGGCGCCATCTCAAAGAAACTTCGAAGACTACGAATCTACTGTCCTCCAATGACGGGAGGTAGGTTTGGAAGAGAAAGGGTGAGACATTCAACCCTAAAAGTATCTACATTGCAGAAAGTGGACGGAGTAATGACGAAGGAAGAATTCTTCAGGACAAAATCAAATCATCAGCTAGAAAGTTAAATATTGGGAGGAATGCGTGGTTTTGGGATGGCGAAATCAAGCTAAAATTCAGATAGAACGACTACATTTAATTGAACTCTACCAATTCTGCCAATAAGAGTAACCAGAATTTTGCCAGAAGCTTGTTGGTGGTCACCAAAAGTTCATGCAACTAAATACTAGCTGTGATTTTGTTATATATTCAGAAGGAAAAAAAAAGATTGCTGGAGCAATAATTCTAACCCCAATGATACCATAATAAAAATGTCCCTTACAAGAATATGTAACGTTTTCACCACAACTGTGCTCTTCAAGTCTCTCCAATCTTCTTTCATGTTCAGCCACATGGATATCCTGTGTGTTCAGAGTTGTCCGGCTGATAAGGATTGTTGGCGCATCCCTGAACTGTGATCAATAGCTCTGCCAGTGTTCTTCCATGGCCTATCACCTGCCTGGCGCTCAGACAACAGGAAGCTCTGGGCTCTAACTCGTCAGCGTCAATCACAGATAAGGGAACTGATGTTGAACATCACAAGCCACAGAATGAAAAAGACTCAAGAGTGACAGGAGCAGCGCTTGTCTTCTTATTTGCAGTTCAACAAAGGACAATCAGTTTGCTTTAGAAGCACCAGAGCTAGTGTTTATTTCCTACATCATCCCACTGACCTGCAGCAGTCGTGGAGAGGTTTAGTCAAAAGATCTCTGAGCTGCTAAATAAAAAACGCTCTGACGCTGAATTTAGGCATTATGACTGCAGGTCGAGGCTTCTCACAACCGTCTCCCTGGTCCTGTGATGTTTTATTCAGCAGTAACAGTCTTCTTCTTGTAGCGCTGCAGTGTGAGAGGAATCGGAGACAGAGAGAGGGAGAAACTGGGGAGAGTGACGGGGTGATGGGGAGAGGCGAGGAGGTAAAATGGAGAGAGATGATGGGCGATGCAGGTAAATAACAGATGGGTTGAGGAGACGCGGTCGGGAGATGAGAGAGAGTAAAATATCAGTAACTGTTACAGCAGCAGCGTGACATTTACTGAGAAGTGCGATTCTTACTCCAGGCTGTGCAGAAAACCCCCAAAGAGCATCTTCACCATCTCACTTGGACTGAACCTGCTAATGACACCTGACAAGCCGAGGTGCCAATAATTATAATAATATAATAGTAGAAATTAGTAGAAAATGTAATATTACATTTTTTACTTTTCAAATGCATTTATATAAATATTGTACTTATTACTTGATACATTTATCTGACAGCTGTAGTTACGTTGCTCATAAATTATGATGTTTTAGTATACATTAAGCTACCCAGCAGTATATGCAGTAGATAAAATTAGCCTCACCCTAAAGAGCTGCAACATTATTGATGCTCAGTGATCAGTAATTTGAATACAATAATATAATATATATGATTCTGAAATGGGTCATTTGCATAATGAGTACTTTTAGATTTCGTACTTGCTGATGCTAATACTGTTGTACTTTTAAATGCATACATTTTACTTTAACAGACTTTAGTTGTAAGAGAGTATTTCTACACTGTAGTAGTACTACTTTACCTCAGTGTTAGTTTAAAGTTAGCTTTAGAAAAATGGGGTAGGGGCACTTTTACTGATGCTCACTATAAAGATTTTGTCTTAGGTGTGTGTTATCCATCAGCAATGGTGGGAGAAGTTTTATAATATTTTAAAAGTAGTAATACAGCAATTTTAAAGTAATCATACTAAAGTAAAAGTATATCTAAAAGTATTATCAAAAAATACTTAAGTAAAAGAATTGCTTGTTTGTGATTGTGATTTTTATATCCATCCATCCATCATCTATAGCTCTTATCCATAGAGCGTCACAGGGGTGCTGGAGCTGATCCCAGCTCACATTGGGCAAGAGACGGGGTACATCACCGCCGATCACAAGGCTGACAAATACAGACAGACAAACTTTCACACTGATCTATGAGCAGTTCAGAATCATCAATCAACCTAACCTACATGTCTCTGGATGCTGGGAGGCAGCAAGAGTAACTACATTATTTACTGCTGGGTTCTTTAATCTGTAACAATTCATCATATCTTATAAACATATATATTGTTACGCTATTGTATAAATCTATCATTCACTCTTTTTTTAGTTGCATCTATATTTTTGTTATATTTCAGTGGTTTTAATACAACAGTAATGTTTTGGTACAGTTTTGTATAATACAGCTCAGCAAAGGCTCACATTCAACAGACATCGCAGCGTAAGTCAAACATCCTCCCCCTGTAGGTGGAGTGGGGCCATTCATTCACTGATAGTATGAATGGTTTTGTGAGCAAACAAAAACCATCCACTCCACACTCCCTCTCCTCAAATGTCGCCCACAAGCTCTTTCACAAGCAGAAGAAAACCTTGACTATCACTGAAGATGCTCTCCATTGTAGGCATCCTCTTCACCGTCTTTCCCTCTGAGACTTCTGGTCATTTAACAAGGCAGAAGACACAGAGGAAGATAAGAATCAATAGCGGAGTACAAAGAGCTGGAGTCAGCCAGACAACCAAACAAGCAGACTCAATATTGATCTGGATTGGTTGGATGGATCAGAGAGGAGAGCAACGTTTACTCCACTTTTATTCACGTGTAGGCAGGGTTAGTGCACACACAAAACAGATATGAAAACTGAGAATATCACACAACACGATATGTAAAATTTACACTTTTGCAACTGAGCATTTGTGAAAAAAAAAAGAAGAAGAATCTCCGTTAATGAAACCTGCATTTTTTTCACAGGCTGCAGAGAAAGTAACATGTTGCTGGAAACTTTGGAGAAGAATTTTTTTGCCAAAATGTAGCACTTTTTGTATTTACAAATAATCACGGCCCATCTGGTTGGCCTTGACATACAATCTCAGCGGACAAAACATGCGATGAATGACGTTGGAACTACCCTTGAAAGAAACCTTGGCCTCAAACCTCCTCACAAATAACAGCCCAGCCAAGGATTCATCATTTGTCAACACAGTATTTTACACACACATTCACACACAATGACACGCCATTTGATGTTTTATATCAGACTCAAAAGAAGTTTCATTTGTTTTGGGTACATTTTGTGGCAGTTTAAGTGTTTTGTCAATTTGCAGTGGGTTCTGGCTGAGTGGGAAACTAGACAGAAACTGAGCAGATGAAAGCAAAAACTGAAAAATATGCCACACATTCACTCCAACGCACACGTGCATACACACCCCTAATCTGCTACCCCCGAGGAGCCTCCCACTTGTTCCAGGAAGGGCCCTGCACCTGCTCTGGCAGCTCGGGGGCCTCCTGTGGGAGAAAGTTGAGGGGGCCCAGGAGAGGTGTGCCTGGTTCCAACATATCTTTTTTGTTAAAAACAGCACATTATCCCCCACACGTCCCAGAGTCGGCTCCGGCCTCAGGTGGAGCCCAAAGCCCCAACGGCCAGGCCCTGCTCCTGCCTCATGCTGGCTGCAGCACCTTCACGTCCTTGACGGGTTTTTACCCGCAAGGCCTCCTTCCTGTCTGAGCAGCGAATCCCAGCCAAACACTCAGACTACTCCGACAAAAACAAGCGCTGCATCCAGGCCCCCTGCGATTTCTTACCTCCGTCCCAATTCTAGTTTTAAACACCAGCTGAAAGGAATAGCTTTACATGTAGGTAAACACTGTATGGTTACTGGTTTTCTTCCCGAGAGTGTACTATTATTATTTTTATTAATCAATTAACTGTTTAGTCTGTAACAGGTCAGCTTGTCTTCCCAGCATCAAGCCACAAAGCCTCTTGTAGCACCAGCAGCAGCCGCGGTCTTCAGTCCCGCCTGCTGGGAGATCCTGGATCACTAAAAGGTGAAGGAGCAAAGAGGCAAGATATTAAGCCTCTCAGCAGCCAACACTACCTGGGCTCTATACATCAAAGGCTGAGCACAAACCAGCAGGGAGGTGTTTTTCTTTCACCGGGGACTCTTTCAGCGCCGCGCTGCCTGACAAACAGGCTGGAAGGTTCAGTGCATTAACCCACAAGTTGACACGGAGTGATAGAGGAGCAGTAGGCGGCTGCACAGGATGACATATGGCTCAGTTCTTTGGGGTGCAATACACATACGTGCACAGGTGAGAAACACAGGCCCATACCGACACACCGCCAAACACAGAGCAGAGGAAGAAGTGTTATGGCCGGGTGCTGTATCTGCAATTTGCTCCTTGGTGGATATTCTCTGTAATCAACATGAACCCTCAGCTGTCACAGATACTGCAAGAGAGGTGAAAGTGGTCCTTCTAGGTTCTTCAGCCACTTCCTCCCTGCAGTCAGGGAGCTGCCACAACACCACTGTATGTGCCTGAGAGAGAGAGCGAGAGCGAGAGAGAGAGAGAATGAGAGAGAGAGAGAGCTTTGAGAGGAACCCGCATTAGGGTGTTAAGACTGAGGAAGAGCCACAGACACAACACAACCACACAGACAGACAGAGATACAGAAACAGACAGTCTCTCTCTCTCACACACACACACACACACACACACACACACACACACACACACACACACACACACACACACACACACACACACACACACACACAGGGAGGCGCGTCCTGTCGAGGGAAACAGTAACGACAAAATGTAAACAGACAAACTTTCGCAGCACCTGGGAAGACGAGAGATAAAGAGATTGAGATCAACAGTGGTGCAGTTCTGATTAGAGGACACAGACTCCAGTAAACACTGAAATCATACCTGAAGTCTGCAAACAAGTTTTACTGCTTGAATATAAATGTACTTACACTGTAGTAAACTATAAAACTTCTCTGTGAAAAAAGCTTAACTGCACCAAAATGGGTTTGGTTTATTGACAACTTTCTAATATGTTAATAATGTACAATATATGAGATTTTGTGGAGGCAGAGTGATCAAAAATGGTCATTTCAGTCATTGATCCTGGTGTTTTAACTTCCCATCAACTTTTATCAAGATGTAGACAGGATTTCCATGTCTGACCGAAGAAATACTGGAAGCAAAAAACTGGAAAATGAAACCATAAAAGCAGCCAGTCAATAAAATAAATCAAAGAGTTTATTGACTCGTGGAGCTTTTAAGTGTAAATTGTATAAATTCTGTTCCACTGCAGACTGTGCCTCAGTGACTGACAGTAAAGAAAGAAGCAGATCAGTTCTGTTTCCCATAAATGGGAATGTGTGTGTGTGTGTGTTTGTGTGAGATAGTAACTCACATTATAAGCTTAATAAGTGCAGCCTTTTACGCTCCCATTAGGTCATTAACATTACAGCACATTCAAAACCTTGGCAAGAAGAAGAAGAAAGAAAAAGCCCTCTTTACCCTTTTGCTCCCTCAAGGAAGTACACTACCGTTCAAAAGTTTGGGGTCACATTGAAATGTCCTTATTTTTGAAGGAAAAGCACTGTACTTTTCAATGAAGATGACTTTAAACTAGTCTTAACTTTAAAGAAATA
>JAVQJL010076980.1:0-11042 GCA_036024295.1 Nannoperca obscura
TTGTAAAGTTAACAAGGTGTTGATTACACACTCTTTACAGTTACGGCCCCTAATATGCACTCCTTTTACTACAACTTGTATTTCTAACTTATCTTAAGTGCATTATTAATCAGATTCATAAAACAAGCCACACATCACATTTATGTAACTGCATGAGACCAACTACCACTGGATTAATGCAACAGTTGTCAATTTTGAGCCAACACATTGCAGTAGGAGTCAATTTCCTGCACAAGCTTTCATGAGCTGTCTGCATCAGTGTCCTGAAATGTATTTTTAGTGACATACTCCTCGTGGGTGTCTAGGTGAAAGGTCACTACATTAATGTTATGTAAACTGTAACTGTGTAAATGTATAAATGTGACTGGAAATGCATTTAATGTGGTTGAGAAGAAGTTGGGATTCTATTTTAGTTTCTCTCTTTCTCACTCACACACACGCATACACAAACAGCATGTAACCAAGCTGACCTCTGCAACAAGGCTGTTTTTGTCTTTCTGCATGACAGAGGAAAGATTCAGCCTGGGTCCTAATGGAGCTTAAAGACTTTCTCACACTTTATCTCTTTTAAAACTCCCACGCGACAAGGTCAAACTGAAGTCACAGAGAAGTTCAAAGAAGTGCTGGAGTGTTTTTATGAGACAAGACACAGGGTAGCAGTTGTATAGAGGTAAAAATGATTAAGCTTTTTCATTATACAGTATTGTTTAGTTACTTAAATGCATCACAAAGTTGCTCCCACACTAAACGCACCATATCATCCTAGGCGAAAAACTGTGGGTAAATCAAAGTAAGCAAGCATCTTGTGCAGTGTTTTGCCCTATGCAAGTAAAAATAAAATCAACCCAAATCAGAATTTTGAGGTTTTCATGTTGTCCTATTTGTAAATGGTAAATCTTGTTTTGAAAGGGAAGAAAGGCTTTGAATTCATTTGTGGTGAAATTATGACCGCAGAGAAGCCAGAGGTCCTGTGGGACCCGAGCGCAGTGCGAGACATTCTTGGGTTCAGCCACAGGCATGGACAGAGCCTTCCTGTTGAGGGAGAAGTGGTCACTCTGTGACCAAAGTGCTACTTTCTCTGCCACCCAAAAAAGGAAGCAATGCTACGCCCATAGCAATAGCAGCAAACCTTTTTGTTTAGTACCACAAGTGTTGGCATGGTCTGCTTGTTTTTCACTTGAATCATTTTCCTTTTGATATTTATTGTTATCTGTCCTTAAAAGATGAATTTGTTATGTCTTGGTAATTACGTAACCATTAAAGGGAAAGTATTGTGATCTGGTAAATGCATATATAGGTGTGTAAATCATTTACTGATGAACTAATTAAGTTTGTAGGAAATCCTTGTTGGAAGTATTCAGAAGTAAAACTTCTGCACTATTATTAAGTGAAAGTACAGTACAAGTGTTATCATCAAAAGTACTCATTATGAAGAATGGCCCTGGCTCTGTTTATGTAACATTGATTTGTTATCCTCAGAATTTTTATGTGAAGCTAGTCAAAGTAGAGCTAATTTAACTAATTATTGTAGTTAGTTTGTAGTTAAATCAATAATAATGCATTATACTTGATAAAGTGGTCACACTTTGTATATAAAGCCTTAATTTGTTACCAACCTAGCTGCTATTTGTGTGTGTGTGTGTGTGTATATACACACACACACACACACACACACACATCTCAAATAAATGTAGTGGAGTACAATATTTCCCTTTGAAATGTAGTGAGGTGGAAGTATAAAGGAGCAGAAAATGTAAATGTTCAAGTACAAGTAGTGTGCGTCATGTCTACAGCACAGACTACTGTTCAGGAACTTAGTGATCATTTTTCAACAAGTGACAACTGTGTGTTTTAATTGGTCTCTCAGATAGCCAAAGGTCAGAGGTTACTTGGCTACCTTCTACCACTGCCCATAAAGTGCGTACCACACACTCGGCAGCAGCTTGAAATAGGCCTTGCTGAAATAGAATAGGTGTGAGTCTCCTCTCATTCTGTTTCTCTCTGTGTGTGTGTGTGTGTGTCTCTAAGTCCAGTCCAAGTCATCTGATGGTGATACTGTGGTCAAGGCTGAATTTGACTTTAACGGCATCACACACATACATACACACACACACACACACACACACACACACACACATACAGAAATACATAATAAACATATGCAAGTGCACATACACAAGAATGGACCTAAACTCACACAATCACCAGGTCTGATTTACGCACTTTGGAGTTTTTAATAAGACTTCAAACGTGCCCCATAAACTAGTCTTTTATACTACAGCTTTATTCAGTCAGCACAGCCACACTGATGCACGCTGCATTGGAGGAAACTGGAGTAGACATTTGCCTTCACACTTGTCAGTGCTGAAAAGGCAATTAGCTTTTCTGAAGGAGTGGCTTTTAGAGGCAGGAGGGAAAATGGGAGAGGGTGTATATCTTCACAAGTGTTAGTTAGAAAGTAGTGTTATTGTTGTTGTTGGGTTTACAGTTTGTCACGATTGCAGCTGATTTTCTGAGGAAAACACAAGGCTACTTGGAAGTTTTTTGCCCTGTTTGCCTATCAAGGCATTGCATAAAGCTTAAAATTAAAGGGCAACATTGGGTAAGTGCCGTTCATGTAGTTGTTTGTTTCAAAAGATTGATGTCGACTTCCATTGTGTTGACTCCTACAGCTACAGCTGCTGTGGGTGAGTTTGAGCACAGGGTTTTTAGTCGTGCCTGTATGTTGCATAAACACAACAAGAACAGATCCAAGACATCAAACTTACACAGTTCACCTTCGCAGACATTTTACTCTCAAACAAGTCAAGTCTATCAAGCCATTTCATCTAAAAAATAAACTTTAATTTGTATCTTAACATTTTTTCATGTAATTTCAATTCTATAATTCTTATCTGTACAAAATGACTTGCCAACGTAGGGCTTTGCCAGATGATGTTGGCGTTGCAATGTTCAACTTTCCTGGATGACACAGTATTTTTCTGGTGGAGCCCTGCTGTGCTATTGTAGTGGTGTCAGTGAAATGAAGGAGGCGCTTAAAGCAGCCTAACTGAGGACATGACTGAAGACCAACAAAGACATTGGTCATCAACATGCCAAGCTTTATTAAATAACATTACTTTTAAAATACAAAATACATACATGCCTGGCAAACAAAACTAAAAGCACTTAAGTTGCACTTACATCAGCTGCTTTACAATCACTAGCTCATTCATCAGCTGTTTGGCTACCAGCTGACTAGAAAAGTCAATGCTATATTACTCTTTTGAGTTGTTGAGTTCAGTTTTGAGATTTTTGGGGGGATTACATAAAATATATTTAACATTTACACAAATCTTAGCACTTAAGTTTTTGTAGTGGCCATCTTCATTAAGATAAGGATTTGGCTGTGGAAAAACCACAGCAGAATTAGCACTTAACCCATCTGCAGTCAGTGTTCCCATCTGGTTCTGAACACAGTTGTGTCATTTGGTGAAATCTTGGCTGTGTTATACCTTAAGCAGTGTAAATTGGCATTTTATACTTGTTTACCTCTCTCTTCAAGTACCAATAGATCCGCTTTCTGCCAAGAATCTGTCTCTCCTCCGAGGAGCCGCAGGAGTTAAAGTCAGACTCCTCAGCTCGACTAAAGCTCTTTTGTGCACACATTCACAGGAGGAGGAGTGACAGAGAATGTCAATGTAGGTTTGTGCATGCTGCTGCTCAGCACAGACAGACAGTTTCCGAGAGTGAACATGTGTCCAGCATTTCTTCTACTTCCCTTCAGCATGAGGCAGATGCTGCCTTTTTTCAAGCTTTGCTAGCTGTTGAAGAGTTCAGTCATGAACCTGTGTCCAGTTTGTCCTCTGCACTTTGTAACACCGGAGAGAAAGCTGTCACAAACTCAGCAGCTGATGTCTTGAATAACATGTGAGTATACGTGAAGGTTCACAGCGAACCAGAAACTTGATTTTAGCTATATCTGGAAATGTGTTGTTACTCAATGACATCAGGTTGTTTATTATCCAAATACTTGGCCTCATTGTGATTCATACGTTATTCTTTTTTAACTCTTTCAACCACGTTCGTATGGAACATTAGCCTTTGAAGTTTAATCTTTTACAAATGCTTTTATCCAGTACTGGTGAAAAGTTGACGCACATATGGCAGTCTGTGTTTTAGTTTTTTTGTAGCTTAATGGATATTTCAGATTATTGCGACTTGGCTCTAATTTTGGCTACCATTCCTATCGGGAATAATATCATTGTACTTACAAGTTAATTATTGAGATATGGGAATGTGTCAACCAGTCTAAAGGCAAAAGAAGCACAAGTGGGCAAATGATCATGCAGGTGTTAAATAACCAGGGTCTCCAGACTTATTTGGAAGAAAAAAACAATGCAAACTGTAAAATATTTGCCCAAACTGCCCATTGTAAACAACCATCAGAACTTTGCAGACCAACTTTCTGGTTAAGTTGTGGTCAGGGTTAACCCTAACCCTAACTTTGTTGTAGCAAGATTAGCCCAGATCTCTGCAATATTTTATGATAGCTGTTAAATTAGTTAGTTATAAACATGAAATTAAGTTTTCAGCCACTGTATTATAGAAACAAAATGAGTGAAGTCTCCTTGATTTCTCCATGTAAGCATATTTTCTGATGCCATTAAGTTACTGTTTATCCAAGGTCCAATAAGCATTTCCCTGTGTCGAGAAGTGGCTGCCCAGCTGTGTGTGTGTTGTTTTGCACATTCTCACTAGGAGGTTAATGCTTCCTCTTTGATCCCATACACATTAGTCAGAGGGAGATGTCTGTGTTCCCATCCCCAAAGCCTTAACTTATCCAACGGAAGGGATGAGTTGAACATGCCTGCCCTGTTGGGCACAGACTGTTTGACATTCTTGTAGCAATAAAATGGTGTTCAAATGAGTCAAGTCAAATTTAAGTCTGTATTTGTGTTGCCTTCTGAGCTACAGACGGGGTGGGGTTCAGGGGTTACATAATCCTAGTGGAGAATAGCAGTTGATGCAACAGAGTGATATCCCTGCTGAGGATGTTTTGGGCCAACAGATGACTGAGATTCAAATGGTGCATAGACCCAAGAGTATTTCAAGAACCAGGTGAGCAATAAACCACCACTGACAACAATGAAATATAACCATTATTAATTCTAAATGAATGAACTGCTTTATTGATTTTCCTAAACTTGACACATAACAGTTGCCAATAATGAATGATCCCTGTTGCATTTTACTGACTGCTGCACCTGTTTTTTCAGCTACTCTCAGCTCAAAATGATTATCTAAATACTCAAATGGTATAATGTAATACTTGATCCCCACAACAAGGTCAGCAGTCAGCTGCAGAGTAGCACACTTGATTTGGAGTGTGGTTGTGGTAGCCATACTGTTCCAGCTGAGTTGTTTCATGATTACATGAAAATTAGTTGAACTTTTACATGTCTGTGTCAGGCTCTTGACAGCCGCTCCCCTGATATCATATCACCCCCCACCCCCACACCCTTTAACTTGCCACATAAGAATGTTATTTTGTCAAAACTTCGACATTGTCAGGCTGTGGTGTTTTCTCCAAGAAGATGCAGAGGTGAAACGTCTGGTCCTCTTGTGTTGGCAACAAGTGTCCATGCTATCAATCCCTCAGTCTGGTCTGAAGCTTTGGACAGATTAGGCTGCTTTGACTCCAAACTTGGCACAATTCTTATTGCGTAACATCCAAGACAGGAAAATAAAGGCCTTCTAAGAAAGACTGCATTGGACACAAAGAGAGAACAAGTGCCTTGTGTTTTGTGTCCCCGTTTGGACCCCGGTTGCGGGGGCACAGGGACAGGGATTTCTGCTAGGCAACAACCACTGAGTGTGGGGCAAGTGTTGTGATAATTAAAAGCTGAATTTCACCATGGAAAACAGATGGTGTATTTGTAATTTGATTGTAAATATTGTAAAGATCCTTGAAGGACATGGGTAATCCTGACATCCAGAATGTGAGAAATAAATGAGTGGTCTCTTATCTCCTCGCAGATACAACTTTACTCCAGATGTTGGCCAGACATTCTCTCTCCCGCTTTCTTTTTCTCCAGCCATCTTTACACAGCAGATCCGGCTAATAATGCCCTAGCAGAGCCAGGACATAGTTAATTATGATCACCTTCTACAAGCTCCTCTCATAAGATCTTCTCTTCTTTTTATCCAGTATTGATGTCTTTGCACTGTAGGAGGAGGATAGGTAAAAATCACTTTATCTTGGTCAGGTCTTGTAAATGATATTGTACTTAACTAGGACATTTCTGGTAAATTCAGCTTGATTCAGTTTGTAAGCTTAACTTTTCTAGCTTAACTGCTGTTTTGCAGTCACCCCACAGTGTTAAATGTTTGTGCTTAGTAGACACAAGGAATCATGTGAATGCAAGGACAGGAAAACAACTAGAGAGACAAAGACCAAGAGGCACCGCTGTCTTCTTAATCGCCCAGGGCATCCTTCTGCATGGGTCACTTAGCTTACTAAATAGACCCCTCCTGAGCCAAAGGGGTGGATGGACACGGCAGATGAACTTACAAGAGAATAGGGACTATGTTGTTAGCATGAAGTCAAACACTTTCATTTGTGCTCCATTGGGAACACTGGCCTCTCCTCTCTTGTTATCTTTCTTTTTAAATAGCTCTATTCATGCGCTGGCCCTCACCTTTCTTTGTCAGAAAACATTTCTTCACTTCAAAAGAAAAATTGGTTAAAAAGCAATGTTATACTAGGCATACTGCCAGTAACATCAAGAAACACATACCGGCCAAGCCCAATTATCTCAGGTGTGTACTTTCATCAGTTGTTTCAGGATTCCTTCAGGGAAGATGGTGGCACAGGGTCAGATTCAGCCACTGATCGCAGTACTTCAGTTACCCATGTGTTTCTACCAACACAAAGCCAGGAAGGGAGAAAACTGATGAGGAGGTCATGCGCCTGCATGGATAGGATGTAAGGCGATAACGATAACTAATGCTAGTGTCACACCATCCTGGTCATTCCTTCGGCCCTTTGCAGGTGCAAAGAAGTGGCTGGTGACACAATGTGTAGGCCAACAGAGGGATTGAGATGGCAGTGAGATGAACTTAAGTATAAGGAAACTGGCTGATCCAAATTGTAGCGGAAATTAATTCAATCTTTTCATGAACTCATGAAAAAAGAGGATTCAGGCTGTTTCTGTGTGAGCCAAAGTCATTAAAAACACATTTTCTTAATCAAACTTATCAAGACTTTCACTACATCTCGTTTTTGTACTGTTTTACTGTACCACAGTAAATTGTTAGAATACCACCTAAACAAGGCCAGAGAAATGCTTTTTAGATTGGAACAATGATGTCCTTTTTTACCCTCATGCTCTGCTCTTTCTCTCTCTCTTTGTCTGTGTGTCTGTCTTGCATTTTGAAAAGAAGGATAAAAGCAGCCAGTTGGGACACTGGAAAATTCTACATTCCAATAATCACAATGATTTTGTCGCCCGAGGGTACTCAAAGAATTCTTCATAGTTTAACCCACTATGAAGAATCATATTGATACAGCTCTAATACCAGGAAGTATCTGGTCAGGACCAAGACCAGGTTGTGTCTGAAGCATTTACCAGGCTGCTGATTAGCACAAGAGCTGACAGGAGTTGCTTTGAGGAGAATCTGCATAAACTATCAAGGCTTCAAGGAAAATGAAGTGGTTCCTTCTTTGTAGTCTGTCCAGACCATAGCTAGCGAGAGTTAGCCCATCAAAGCTTCTCCTCACCTCTAAAACTAGATAGCTACAGCCAGCTCATCAGACGCTCTCCTCATTTGGCCCTCAAGATTTTCCCTCTGTAACCCTGCTGCTAACGACCGCTGATGACTTTTCCTGAGATACAACCTCATCCAGAGTGAAACATAATGCTTTGCATGGATGAAATGTCAGGTTTATATGTAACATATGGTGTGTGTGTGTGTGTGTGTGTGTGTGTGTTGGTTACATCTATGCTTTTGTGTTTTCAGCAGTATTTGTGATAAATATAGCCCCTACTTGTGACCAGTACTGGCTACAGGTTACTTGTGGCAGATTATACGTTATGTTGTATAA
Source organism: Nannoperca obscura (assembly GCA_036024295.1). Lineage (NCBI taxonomy): Eukaryota > Metazoa > Chordata > Actinopteri > Centrarchiformes > Percichthyidae > Nannoperca > Nannoperca obscura. The sequence goes on from JAVQJL010076980.1 coordinate 8,087, forward strand.
CACTTTTAAATACTGAGGCCTCACTAGTATATAATACTACCTATAACGATGCCATGAGGACAGTTTTGGCCAGTTTGAAGGTGAACAGAACAACCATATTGATTGTGATCAGTATCATTCTCCTGCCTGTTCCAAATCGCCCTCCATTATCTTGTACTTTGTTTCCCCAATCCTAGCAAGTTTGCACTCACACACATTAGTTCACAGTTATCTTTGATGTATATTTAACGAGATCCTGTACTTACACTTGAGTAAGCATTTTGGGGCTATGGATGTTGGCCAAAGCTAAACTATAAATATACTGTAGATCTTGGTTCTAATCTCTCTGTACTAATGTACCACCATTTGACTGATTACTAAATTTGTATTGTATATAGATTAGATTATAGATCAGTCTTCTCTGATCTTCACAAATCATATTAATCCAGCTCAGAAGATGTAATAGTCTTTTGTGTAGATAATTTCCAAGGCCACAGTATTACTTTAATACCTGTCCTTGAGCTCCCTCATACAGTAAAGGCATTCTTTGTTGTCAAATCAATGGTTCAGCCATTAACTTTTACCAAATATGGCACCAGGCTATACTTACACATTGTTAGACTATCATGTAAAGCTACTGAATCTCTTAATTCTCATTGGCTTCTTGAATGTTAATATACTTAAAGCTTTATTCTTATCAGTTAGGGCCTGAGGGGACATACTCAAACAATGTTTCATCATTGTTTTTATTAATTTAACACTTGTGGCCAGTAGACATGGACCCCCAACTGTTTTAGAATGCTCTCTCTCTCTCTCTCACACTCACGCTCACACACACACACACACACACACACACACACACACACACACACACACACACACACACACACACACACACACACACACGACGACGTGAACAACGTGAGGCTCCAGTACCTCGATGACGGCCAGGTAGAAGTCCTTGGTGTCGGTGCACAGGTCGTAGATGTTCCTCTTGATGTCCACCGTGGCTGGAAAGACAAACGGCACGATTCTCTAATCTTATTACTCAGTGAGCGCACACAGACACTTTGAATTCCTGGTTCAAGGTCCAGCGGGTCACAGCTGAGGGCCGTGTGTCCCTGGAGCCCAAACGGTGTGAGCCAATGAGCTTTAAGTCTGGAGCAAACAGGAAGTGCAGCCTACCAATGGGCTTGTAGTCAGTGGCATCAAAGGTTCTGAAGGAAGAGCCGAAGGGACTCTTCATCTGCTGGTCCATCGCATCATCCTCATCGTCGGCTTGCAGCATCGCTGGGGGGGGACGACAGACCATAACATGTAACAACACTGCAATGATTCAGGCCATTACAGACGTGTGTGGCTGCGTCCGTCCGTACCTCCATACATGATGGTGGCGTTGCTGTTGAACACCACCCTGCACTGGTCCAGAGCCGGGACGGTGTGCAGGAGGTGGAAGGTCCTCAGGTCCCACTGACGCCTGCTGTCAAGGCTGACAACAACAACAACGACGACAACACCACCTGCAGAGCGCAGCTGACTGTGCCTGCTACACCTGCGACGTTGTAATACTTCTTTGCAGAATGTGTGTTTTTAAGATCGTCTTAATTCACCAACAACTCCAAACGTGCACATATTTGTAACAAACAACATCCTTCACAATCTGATGGCTTTGTTGCCAGACGCACGTAAACAACACAACAAATATTAGTTTAAATGTGAAGGAAAAGTCACACACACAAACGTCCATCACACTGTGATGTCAGGCTAGCTGTTCCCCCCCGTTTCCAGTCTTTATGCTAAGCTAAGCTAACTGCCTGCAGCTTCATATGTACCATACAGATATTTCATTTGAACAACTCAAAAGCATCACGAGACAAAACCATCTACTAACATAGAACCTGCACGAAGCTGAAGTTTGAAAGATACGATCTCCGTGTTGACGATGACCTCCAGGCCGTTGGGGTGGAAAACGCCGCTGATGTTCATGTTGAACTTGTCGAACTTGTGGATGGCCCGTGACGCCCGCACGTCCCACAGCACCCCGTCGTTCAGCACCAGGTCGTCAGAGGGGTTGAAGGTGGCGCAGTTCCTCTTGTAGTTGTTGGCCAGGGCGGCGTCGTTCAGGGTCAAGGTCTTCTGACCCGTGTGGATGTCGTAGATCTGCAGCACAAAGGGACGCGTGATGCTGAACGTGAGCGACGGATCAGACGATGGAGAAGAAGAGAAGAAGATATGATGGAGAAGGAGAGGAAGAGATGATGGAGGAAGAGATGATGAGGAAGAGATGATGGAGGAAGAGATGATGGAAGAAGAGATGAAGAGACGATGGAGGAAGAGATGATGGAGGATGAGAAGATGAGATGATGGAGGAAGAGATGATGGAGGAAGAGAAAAAGAGATGATGGAGGAAGAGATGATGGAGGAAGAGAAGAAGATATGATGAGGAAGAGACGGATAGATGATGGAGGAAGAGAAGATGGAGGAAGAGATGATGGACTGGGAAGAAGAGATGATGGAGAAACAGAAGAAGAGATGATGGAGAAAGAGAGATGATGGAGGAAGAGATGATGGAAGAAGAGATGAAGAGATGATGGAGGAAGAGATGATGGATGAATAGATGATGGATGAATAGATGATGGAAGAATAGAAGATGGAGGAAGAGATAAAGAGAAGATGGAGGAAGAGAAGATGGAGGAAGAGATGATGGAGGAAGAGATGATGGAGGAAGAGATGATGGAAGAAGAGATGAAGAGATGATGGAGGAAGAGATGATGGAAGAAGAGATGATGGAGGAAGAGATGATGGAGGAAGAAGAGATGAAGAGATGATGGAAGAAGAGATGAAGGGATGATGGAGGAATAGATGATGGAGGAAGAAGAGATGAAGAGATGATGGAAGAAGAGATGAAGAGATGATGGAAGAAGAGATGAAGGGATGATGGAGGAATAGATGATGGAGGAAGAAGAGATGAAGAGAT